>QGOG01000439.1:0-42692 GCA_003313185.1 Collybia sp. MG36
CAACACAATTGGATTGTTGAATAATGATGGGTGGTCGAGGTAAGGCACCACCTGAATTCCCCTGGGTTTTAAGGTCTTATAATTTGCGACATGTTTGCAACACAGATGGTAATGTTGAGTAATGTTGGAGCTCCCGTGATAAGGCCATAAATCGGCATTTAACATGCCCAAAACCTTACAAAATATTATAATTGCTATAGGGTTAAATAGGACTTTCCAAACTTTAGTGATGACTACTGAGCGCTGAGCGCAGAGCCTTGGCCAGAGAGCAATAAATAATTGCTTCCAGAATGGATCCAAGTAACTAATGGCCACGCCCGCGGCTATGTAAAAACCCGATGGCCTGAGCTTCCTCCGTAGTTTCCGCAACGTCGATCCGGTAGAAATAACGGATCCCGGCGGTTAGACTTCCGCGGTGAGTTGCAGAATCCAACTAATGCCAGTCTACTGGATTGCTTTTTTTAAATGTATTCGCGGGGTTTGTTCTTGGAATGGCGTTCACCACTGATGGACTTTTGTGCCTCAGGTGATTGTCAAATCCTCAATCTGTCAACATTGCCAACAAGTATGCTCGGATTGTGGATCCATATTATGGCCACCGGGACCAAGAACAGCGGTTTACATGATGATACACAGCCTTGTCTTTTGTAAAGCGCCAGTTCTATTCTTGTTGATAATGTCACATGCGACCTAACCGCACAGTTCAGATATCGATATCACCGGACTCACTCAGGACTGATAACCGGGATATCAACCAGGGTGTTTGTCTTGGACCGATGTGCTGTGACTAGAAGCGCCGTCGTCGGGATATATATGAAGCTCACGTCGTCATTACATGGATCTAGGTATCACCCACATTACCATGTCGTTACAGATATTCCCCAACCTTCTCCTGCTGCCCCTGGGCTTCACCATCGTCATCCTGACAAGGTTTCTCCACCATACCCTCTCTGTCAAGAACTCGCTCAAGCATATTCCTGGTCCACCGCCCTCTTCCTGGATCTGGGGTGAGGAATGGTCACTTTATCACATGCTTCCGGGATCTCTATACGTTGGTTGGCACGAACGCTATGGAAAAATTGTTAAATTTAGTGGTGCATTTGGCGTAGGTGTCGAATCACCTTCGTCTGAATTCGTACCTCAACCCTACATTGTGTAGCACCAAGTCCTTTCGATTACAGACCCTCGAGCAATATCATTCATTCTCAGCGAAGAACCTTATGCCTTTCCTAAACCCCGTGGTGTCCGAGCTTGGTTTGAAGCAACGCTCGGGAAAGGGATTCTCTGGGTTGAAGGTATTATAAACCTCCACCAATCACGCAGTGCTCACAGGTGATTTCTAGGCAAGGAGGCACACGAGAAACAGCGTCGTTCTTTAGCCCCAGCTTTGAGGTGATTACTTCTCGTGCTTACTAGTAGCTGCTTTTGCTCAATTTCAATCGCCAGCCAACAATCTGTGCGAAATCTGACGCCGATCTTTTACGAAACATCGGCAAAGCTTGCTTCTCAGTGGATGAATATGATTGATCAGAGTCAAGGAGATGAGGCCGAGATTGAGATCACCAACTGGGCCGGGCGCTTCGCGTCAGTCTCTCTCAAACTGGCGCGGCATTGATTTAACTCCGCGAATGATAGCCTCGATACCATCGGCCGAGCGGCGTTCACGTACGACTTTAATTGCCTTTCTGGAGAGCCTCATCCCCTCGCTGAAGCCCTTGATGGCTTAACTAATAATGAGAACAAAATCTCGTCATTTTACATGCGGGCCCTGTTCTGGATTTTTCCGTCCATTCTATCGATTGGGAAAAAGGGAGAAATGATCAGACGTACAAAGCAGGAATTGGGGGATATAGCATCCAAAATGTGGAGAGAGGTAAAGATGACTGGCGAGGCAACCGATAAGACTGTGATGGCGCTCATGTGTATGACTGACAAAATTTTTCTTACCTAACGGGCGATCTAACCAAAGATACGCAGTGAAAGCAGATGGCTCCTTGTCGGAAGAGCAGATTGTCGCACAAATGCGGTCAACGATCTCGGCTGCGTACGAGACAGTATCAGCAATTATCGCGGTATGTCTTGATTTTGGATTCCCATCTGCGGGGGCATAAGTTCATAAATCTCACAGTGGGTTTTATACGAGCTCGCCTGCAATCCAGCCTTACAGGAGAATCTACGTGCCGAAGTTTCGACAGCAGAAGACTCCCCATTGGACGCGCTCAATAATTTCCCTCTATTGGACGCGGTCTTGAAGGAAACACTCCGTCTGCATCCCGCGGTAATAGAGAATCATCACGAAGTCAGTCAATTTTGTTCATCCGTGCATTCGCGCCTCACCACCTCAACGTTAGGCTGCTGAGGATATCCATGTCCCCCTATCTGAGCCACTACCCGGAATGTCAGAACCTCAGTTCCTTATACTCAAGGGAACCATTCTATTGTTTCCGGTGAACGTGATTCAACAAGATCCACAAATCTGGGGCGATGATGCCCACTTGTTCCGTCCCCAGCGTTGGTTACAACGAGCAGCAAAAGGTATCCGTGCCGACCGCGAGATATTTTCCTTCAGTGAAGGGTATGTGCTCCTCCTTTAGATTTCGCTATCCCTCCCATATCTTCGAGTCCTAGCCCTCGATCCTGTATTGGAAGGGCATTCGCAGTGGCTGAAATCAAGGTATGCCTTGCTTTGCGAGCATTCAGTGAAATTTATTTTGAAAATCCCACGCAGGCGCTCCTAGTCACTCTCATCCGCCAGTTTTCCTTCACATGTCGCCACGAAATCGAAGCTTTTCAAAGTTTTGTAATCCGGCCGCGTATCAAAGGGCAAGGCCCTAGCTCCTTGCCCCTAGTCATTCGAAAGGTATAGCCATCGTCCATGCTACAAACACGAACAGGTTTCAATGCATGTAAGATAACGTCCAAGACTACTATCCTACAACTCCCATTTCCAATCATGATGTTCGAGCCCTTTGATTTATTTACCACTGTAATTGAAATTCCAAAACCCTGTCAAAGCCAGATAATCGCTTCGATGCTCGATCGATCGTGATCGACCGATTGTCCATGAAGATTCACCTCGTATCCCTTCAGAGACTCTCACAAGAGTGCTCATGGCTCCTGATACAGTATATTCACAATACTCTGAGTGAAGGGCGAAGACGCATTCGCAGACCATAAGAGATGCACGAGGCTAAGTGTGCAGGTCGGAGAACAGCAGCACTCAACGGGTAAGCAGAAAAAACTGCTTGATCTCCTCCAAGTCCCTTATTTGTGACATTCAGGCGGACAGGAATGCATGATTTTATCGATATGAAAATCATGCCGAACGAAGGAAGCATACACACGACAATTATCTACTAGTTTCGCGGAGCAAAAATTCTATGATAAAATTTGTAGGTTATTCGTCTCGAGGTAGTTTGATGATTCGATTCCATGGGAGCAACTTGAATAGATGTGTCATCCTCACCTATGTGTGTGTATGCGGCGTCAGTTTCAGGCGACATCCATCCTTGGGAAATAAAGTAGCGATGATGCTAAGTGAATGATGAGTAAGGGGGTCAACGTCGTAGAATGCTGTGAGAATACTCACTCAACCTTACTGCTGAGCGGAGTTACATCGTGCTCCCAATCAAATAAGGCCAAGGCTGTGGCTATAGTCAGGGCGATGTTCATGTTCGCGTACTCGAGACCAATGCAGCGATGGGGACCACTACCAAAGACGAGGTAGTTCTTAGGATTGGCGTTCGCAGAACTTGAGGGGTCAAGCCAACGCTCGGGGTCGAAAACTTCAGGTTCAGGATAGACGGAGGGATCATGGAGTGAATTGAAGAATGAAGGGATCACCATGCTATTTGCTGGGACAGTGTAATCGTCTGCGATGGGGAACGCCTTCGTAGCTTTGTAGGGAACCTATGCGCGAATGCGTGAGTTATTCCTTCGTTAAAGTTCGAAGAAATTACCATCGTGACCGGAGGCTTGACTCGCATGCTTTCCTTTACCACTGCTTGCAGGTATACCATTTTATCCATCATCTCAAGCGTAAGTGGCTTCTCGTAATTGCCTTGTCTGATCGCGTCTTGTTCGGCCCGCACCTTGGCCATGATTTCAGGGTGGTCGGAGAGATGTTGGAAGGCGTAAATCAACCCGCTGCTCATAGCGTCCTGAGATGCGAACAAGAAGGAAAACAAGACCATAGCCATTTCCCGATCGCTAAATTCCTGCCTGCCTTTGTAGTTGGGATCACTGATGATCTGAACCCATTCATCGAGCATGCATTCCGGCTCTCCTCCGTTGCCCATCGCTATTTTGCTCCTGTGTGCTGCGAGCTCAAGCCAATGCATCGCGACTTTACGCGCTTGAATCGCTCTATAAATCTTCGTGCCAGGGAAGGCAAAGGGGAAATTGACGAGTTCAAGGGACTGGGTAATGGCCCAGTATTTTTCATTGATTTCCTGGGCTGCGTGCTCGGGGATATGATTACCGCAAAACACGCGGAGGGAGGTGTCCATATTCATTGACCGGGCAGTCATCATGATTGGCCGGGACGACGGATCCTTGACTGCGACGGCGAGCCACTGGGTAAGATGTTTTCTGGCTATCGATTCTTGTATTCCCAGATAGATGCTACATCCGTCAAGTATGTGAATCAAAATAGGAGAATGCCGGCGGCTTACCCAAGGGCCTTGCGGGTGAAAAGGGCGTTAAGACCACGACGGTAATCCACGTGGCTTTTACCTGTGAGAAAGACCCTGAATATGCAATATGTTCAATGAGGGAGTCACGCGGATGCTAATGGACCCACCAGTTGTCGGCTAAGAGGACCTGTTTGGCCGAGTGAACGAGACAGGGCTCAGCATAGGTAGGAGAATTGAGGATTTTACGCGCGAAATCATTGGATGAGGCCATGACGATGAAGCTGATATGTTGGTAAATACATGGTTTGACTGCAATCAAAAATACGCCTACATGTTGAAGACGCTGATGGCGCTCAAGGCGCCCGAGTCCCATTGCTTCTTATAACCTTCCATGGAGGGTGCCACGGATTCAGCAAACTTTCCGATGAGAGGAATTGTCCAAGTAGCACCCGGCAAGTGGCGTTTCTTATATCTATACACCGATTGCTCAAGAGCAAGAAGCGCAAGGATAATTGCCAGAGTAGTGTAAAGCCATGATACAGATTTTCCCTGAAGGAGTGTCGGAAAAGAAGGAATTGGGAAAGCGTAAAGAGTGGCTTGCGAGGTTGATGAGGGCAAGGAAGCCGACGCTGAGTGGTCTCTGAAACTGAAGACCATGGTTGGAGGAGAAAAACTAAGGGAGGAACGAACAGAAAATGAGCCGAGTCCAAGTAATAACATCACCGATTTACTTATGAACCCACTATTTTTTCATCAACCAATCACATTGCTCTCCTTGCCGATTCAGCCGAGTCAAAGTTCCCATGAGAGGGCTCAGTGGCAGCGCTCATTCCCCACCGCCTCGACATTAAGACAGTGTTTGATCCACGAACCATAAGTTTGTTGACACGCGCTCTCATGGTTAGGTATACGGCTGGCCCTGGTATTGGTCTATGTTTCGTACCGCACGTTTCGTTTCTGTCGCCAAGTCTGAAACATACTTATAAATGAAGCTATGCATCCTGCCCCAACTCAACACACTTTGTAACCTTCCACATGCTGGTGGTGCGGTCTGGGTCCCACTCACACATGCGTATTTCCACTGTTTGCCATCTGGCATGGATAACAGTCCTCTTTCTTCCTTCTTTCGCTACCCTCGTGAATGTAACCATCGATGACACGATCCCAGATCCATTGACGGGGAATAAAATTAACTACGAACCTTCAGCAGCCTGGAACAGCGGCGAAAATTGTAACGCCTGTACCGCACACCCAGATCAAAGTCTGTTATTCAGCAGAACATGGCATGATAGTACAGCAAGTTCAACCAGCTCTTTTTGCAAGTTGGTCTCTGGATCACTGATACGTTTCGCACGTCTTAGTTCAATGCCCTACCTGGTAGCAACGATTTTCCCAACACAACGTTGCATGCATCTGCTGCATTTAACGGTCGGCAGCCCCGACTACTCCCGCTCTGAAAGCTTTTGACCCGTTCCTTGCTTAGGGACGGCTGCTTATGTTTTCTGCGTTCTTGCTCGCACGACCACTGGTCCAGCAGGGAACAGTGACATGAGCTTCTTCATTGATGGGGAGCTTGTTGGCACGTTCGTGAAGCCCCCGCCCGCCAACTCCTCTGGATACGACTATCATGTTCCCGTGTATTCAAACACATCCATCTCCCCAGGAACACATCAACTAACAATCCAAAATGGGCACGTTAATGGGCCTAAATCACTGATCATCCTGGATTCCATTGTGTACACGTGAGTGGTACCACTAGCCGAATCCTCCTCGCCACATTTACCGCCACCCTTGTCGACTTGTAGATACGACGACGGACAGGGTGTGTCACCGTCTCCCACCCCAGTCCGAACCTCAAGCCCAAGCGGCAAGGTATCCACGCAAACGATCGTAGGAATCGTTATTGGCATCATTTTTTTAGGACTTCTATCACTGGTATTACTCCTCCTGCTTCTGCGCCGCCAGCGAAATCGAGTGAGGCAGAACATCACGGAGCTGCGGCCCTCCATCGATGGTTCTTGGCCCGATGACACCTCGTACCCTGGGGCCGTAACCAGCTTCCCCATGGGGCAAAGTAGTTCTTTGCTAGGCCAATCCCAACCTGGATACACGGGTCACTCCGTAGGATACCCCGCATCGACAACTAGCTATAACGACACTGTGTCTAACGGGTACTTGCACATGGAGAGATTAAGCGATCGAGCTCTATCCTCCCATGGAGCCCCTACAGAGATTCGGTCTGCGGAGTCCTCGTCAGCAGGAGAGATGGAATACGAGACTTTAGCGCCACCTGCATACGACGGGCCGCCGGAGAGAACGTCAGGGCGTCCCCGAGATCACAAACGCGTGCTAGGGGTTCACCGGTCGTGAACATGGCCTGCATTCCTTGACTCATTGTATTTGTTTTCACGTGTGCCTTACCTTCTACAACATCTACCGTCACTCCCGAAACATGGTATGACATTTATAGCGAACAATTGATTTACTAGGCGCTTTTAATCCACAACTTCTTGAGTAGAGCCAACAGGCGCTGAAGAAGATTTTGCTGGTTTGCGATTTCGGAGATACTGGTGGTTGCGTATTGTTGGGCTAGTATCAGTGCTTTTAGCCGAGGGGGCGGAGTTTTGCTCTGTGGTTTCTTGATGACAGAGAAAAGACGTCCGAGAAAGACAAGCATGTGCATGGAGCTCGTTTTGGTCGCATCCCTGCGGGTGAATGTGCCAATGATAGGAGTGCGAAGAATCGTTGGAGGCTGACGACCGAACGAAACCCAGGAGGAAAGAAACCGGAAAATTGTTTGCAAGGAGTTCAGAACGAAGCCATATCGGGGCGCGGGAGCTGGCGGTGGTGGACAAGTATACCGGGTAAATGGCGTATCAGATATGTCCAGGTCAGGAACACAAATGGTAAAAAATTCTTGCGCAGGGAATTCCTCTTCGTTGATGAGCGAAGGTATTGGTGTGCTTGTGTCAAAGGAGCATCCGACGTGGGCGCAGGCCATATCATCAAAATCAGCCATGATAGCACCGCCGACGACGAAGTTGGTGTTGAATATTCCAAGGCCAGCCGGCGCGATTTCTGCAAGACTTGTGGATTCTTTGTACATTACCTATTGGTGAAGTTAGCCAGGACGGCGATGAGCAATTGGGATGAAGTAGTACCTCTACAGTCGAGGAATGCTCTGAGGCGTGCTGAATTATTGTGCGCGACATTACGGACAGTGTGGGGGCCCGGGTACAAGGTACATATAGGCTAAATTACATAAATGTGGTATTGAGAAATTTATTAGCGTTTCGACGCTGTCAGCCGCCATTGCTAAGTATGTAGACCCAATTCTGGTTGCGCCAATAATTGAGACAACAAATGACGTCACTGTACCCCCTCCACTTCCTTGACGTCATTGTCTTCCGGAATATAAAAGTTCATCATGTCTCCCAATAAATTCATCACAGAAAATCCCCCAAAATGTTCCGCAATATCATCTCTTTCACTCGCGTGTCGGCGCTCCGCACGCCCGTCATTACTTCCCGACTTTTGCATTCCACACCAGTCGCAGCGAAAACTGTGACCGAGGAAGTGTCAGAGGCAGCTGAAAATGTATGTGGATGGACCCCTGTTTGCATCGAGGGAAGCACACACATAAAGTTTAGGTGAATAAAAGCGTTGGACGTGGCCTCGCTTCCGCAATAGATACCGGAGAGAAAGCAGCTCAAACAACCAAAGAGACTCTGGGTAGGGACGATGGTGCTAGACAGCTTGTAGGCGCTGAATGTTTCCTTAGGATCGGTTACTCAGCAGGCAAAGGACAAGGCCGACCATGCGTCAAACGTAGCAGGACAAAAAACCAACCAGGCAAGTACATCCCAGGTCTTCGATCGGAGACATGATAAACCATTTCGTAGGCTGCCGCTGGTGCGCGTGAAGCAAAGAAGGATTTTCAAAAGGAAGTCAGCAAGTAATACCATACAACCACAGTTAGCAACTGTATTTTATCGGATCACCATGAATGTTATTTCATACTCATGCTAGATGGTTTTCTGAGAGCTCCATTGACGGACTTGTGATATTTCCGCTTTGCATAACATACATAGTATACTAGTCACGTCTATGCAATCTACACAACAATTTATCTACTTTTCCACTCATTTGCTTCCACTGCTACCAGATTCCTGACTCGAAGTGACTGATATAGGATAACTGATCCAAGTGATTCAAGATTATCATTCGACATGAGACAACACGCTATTGGCTGGAATCAACCGACTATTTTGGGCTCCGTTCAAAAAAACCTTGTAAACAAACGAGTGCTCATCCTTCCAATCCATCTTTTTCCTCCCCCAACCCAATAACCCCAACACATATCCCAGAAGGCAGTATATCTCCCCTTCACGTTGTCTAATTTGTATGAAAGGGTGGGTTTTCTCAGTTGTATAACAAATCCTCATTTAAACTTTTCCCTACCCATCGTCAGAGAAGAAAGTCAGCTTCAAGATGCCCCCGTAGAAGAGATCGAGTCCAATTGGGACCAAGTGGTAGACAGGTTGGTCCCTGGGGTCATTGGAAATTTTGAATGCTGACCCTATTCTAGCTTCGATAACATGGAACTGAAGCCAGACCTACTTCGTGGTATTTACGCATACGGGCACGTCTCTATCTTACCAGTACATTGATCACTCATAATCTCACCCACAGTTTTGAGAGACCCTCAACTATTCAACAGCGAGCCATTGTTCCTGTTGTCAAAGGCCACGACGTCATTGCTCAAGCTCAGTCCGGCACAGGCAAAACCGCCACGTTTTCTGTGTCGATACTGCAGACGCTCAATTCTGACATCAAGGATACACAAGCCCTCATCCTGGCACCCACCCGCGAGCTTGCTCTACAGATCCACAAAGTCGTGGTCGCTCTGGGTGATTATATGAACATCAAGAGCTTGGCTTGTGTGGGTGGTACCAATGTCCGCGAGGATATGGCCGCGCTTAGAGATGGGATCCAAGTCGTTGTCGGTACCCCTGGCCGCGCGCTTGATATGATCAAGCGCAAAGCCCTCAAAACAGACACTATCAAAATCATGTGTCTTGACGAGGCAGACGAGATGTTGTCGCAAGGATTCAAAGACCAGATTTATGAAGTCTTCCAGCTCTTGCCCGGCGATACTCAGGTTACTTTGTTCTCCGCTACCATGCCCACGGAGGTCTTGGAAGTCTCCAAAAAGTTCATGCGCGACCCCGTCAGGATTCTCGTCAAACGCGACGAATTGACTCTTGAAGGCATTAAACAGTTCTACATCGCTGTCGAGAAGGAGGACTGGAAGCTTGACACCCTTTGTGATCTTTATGAAACAATCACGATCACCCAGGCCGTCATCTTCTGCAACACCCGCCGAAAGGTGGATTTGTTGACTGATCAGATGGGCCAGCGCGAATTCACTGTCTCTGCCATGGTACGCTTTTCCTACTCCGATTCAAAGCCTTTCTGATCGTGATTGTTTCGATAGCATGGAGACATGGAACAAAAACAACGTGAGGGTTTGATGAAAGAATTCCGGTCCGGTTCGACCCGTGTTCTGATTACTACGGATCTCCTCGCTCGCGGCATTGATGTCCAACAAGTCTCTCTTGTTATCAATTACGATCTACCCACCAACAGGGAAAATTATATCCATCGTATCGGCCGTGGTGGTCGTTTTGGACGCAAAGGTGTTGCCATCAACTTTGTAACTACTAATGATGTTCCCATGCTCCGTGACATCGAACGTGCGTTTTGTTTTCCATCCGACAGCTTTTCAGTCTGTCTGACATGTTACTATCAGAGTTTTACAATACCCAAATTGATGAGATGCCACTCAATGTCGCCGACCTTATCTAGTTGAACTCGACGGGTGTAACATCAACACTGTTGGTTGAAATGAATCTCATAAGCGTCCTATCAGTTTGAAATCGACATCCATATAATCTAGCTTGCACATTGAGATGTAGATGTTATGAGTACACAAAGCGGGCTAGTAAATCAGCAATCCCATCCCAGAACAAATGTGTCGCTCGCAGATGTATTATTAGCAGCTTGCGAAGACTGGGCAGCTATCCTGGAGCCACAAATGCTTGAGCCGAATTCTTCATTTAATAGCAGGTCCACCACATTTCGGGATGCAATGGTCTCCGTTTCCATCGTAGATATGAATCTGGGATCGCTTAGACATGTCAATGAGGCTAATTGCGAGAAAACACACGGCTCAAAGGCGTTCACATAATAGAGTCCGCTATCCAGCTTGACGGGTGGGAATGTGGATGTCGGGGGAAGCCTTGGGTACGCGTCCCACTTTCATCGATGTTAGATACAGCAGAGGAATATCACAGGCATACATACCTCCTTCCGGTGCACCCAGGTCACCGTTCCTGAGAATAGTTTCTCCAACCATTCGTCCGAAATCCGCTGTTGCGAGAAGATCTTGACAGCCCATTCACCATCATTGACGGGGCCATGGTAAGAGATGGAGTTGAATTCCGGCTCCTTCCCTCCTCCTCTAGCGCCCTGATAGGTTGTCAGCATCATGCGCGGGACCTTTGCACCCGCCTGCAGGCCAAAGTATTCGGGATCAAAGGAGGGTGATGTTGTCGTGAATAGGGTGACGTGGAGGTGGACATATGGTTGCTCGGGAATCTGGGAGATGATGGAATTGGGGAGCATAATGTTTGTTGAATGATACGGGGCCGCGAGAATGACGGATTGGTAGTCAACCGCGCCACGCTCGCTGCGAACTGTCCATCGCCGTGAGTGAGCTGATTTGGGCGTGATGCTCGAGACCTAGAGAATGAGATCATGAATTCTGCTACAAAGGTACAATAAGTACTCACTGTTGTGTTCAAGTAGACATTGGCACCCGAATGCTTCAAAAACTGCTCAAAAATTTGGAAGTTGCCACCCTGGATGCCGGCTGCACCGCTCGTGGCCATTGAGCAGGCGCCCTCCAATGCATGGAGTTCATCTGCATTCTGCGGGGTTTAGTCGTGAAACAATAATGCAATAATGCGTAATCACCTGGCCATAGTTTACCCTCGTTGAGCCCTCAACAAGCTCGTTTATGTATTTTTTGCTGATGCCCTGTTCCTCAAAGAATGCAGAGGTTGCCCTCTGGGTCATCTTGGTCCAGCCGAGCATTCCAGCCAGGTCTGCGATGTCATCCCACTTTGGGGACTCGGGAGAGTAAAGCGTGAGGAATTCTTTAATCATGTTGGCAACGCTGTTTTGGGAATTAAATTTTACGAGGTCCGGTGGGGGTTCGCTGGACGTACAGGGCATCGGTTCGTCGGGGGGCCGTTACTCCATATCTCCATAAAATCTTGGCCGTATCCCACCATCCACCATCAAACTATATAGTGTCGTTCACTTGTAACTCGTTCGGAATCATGGCCAGGTTTGACTCACAGACAGCAAGAGTTTCTCTCCGTCCCAAACACCAAGACCGCTTGTTTCATCCTTGAAACTTCGGCGAGTGAGGTTGAACTGATCGGAGGCCCTCCAGAGATTTTTATTCGCCTGCACAAAGATAGATGCACCGAGCTCGATGGAAGGGAGACTCCTGTTATCATGCGGGAAGACAACCGTACTCCCTGATCATAATAGAACATAAGGGTCAGGCAATTAAAGAGGGGGGAGGAGTTGCGCACGACCGCCAATGTAGGCTTCCCGCTCATATACATCGACCTCGACGTCAACACCGAACCTTTCTTTCGCTTTGGAAATCCAGAAGGCAGCAGAGCTCCCACCAGCTCCCGCGCCTATAATAGCAACCCTTGGAGGTGCGTATGCGGTGATGACTTCTGCAGCAGGAGCCTTGGTCTTGAAGGGAAATTGGAAGGGAAATTGGAATGCAATGCTGGTGCTAGACACCAGGAGGAGGATTCCAATGGGCCGCATTGAATTTTTGGGAAACTATGGGCGGATGATACTGAAGTTTCTGGATGAGTGGTCAACGCAGGGCGTATAATGACACGGTCGTGTGTGTTGCGAGGTGTGGAGAACCTCAATTGCTGTGTCCTCAAGTAATCAATTATTTAATTGACCAATGCACATGTGCTTTCATGTCGAAAGACACACAAGTATCGCATTCCTCAAGTCTAGATAGAATGAATTCACCATGATGGTCATCCTCCAAAATCTCTACATAGAGTACAATCACTTTAATTCTGAATATGCCAAAACTTGGCAAGTCTATTTAGAAAGCCTTATCAACCATGTACACTTTGGGCTTATCCCATTTTCATATCGCTGCTGTTGGGCCCCGGCTCTCCATCTTCTCATCAATATCTCGCAGGTGGTTTGTACTATCACTATCAGCATCCCTGACATCCACTGACCGCGGATGAACGTCGTTGTTGTCCGGGTGCCCGTGTCTGTCCCCAGTGGCCACAATAGGTCGGAAAGTCCCTTGTGCAGAGTCAAAGGGAGCCGCCCCATCCGTGAAGTCGCGTCGGATTTCGATGTAATCACTCGCAAATTCTCCAATCTATAGATTGTTAGAAACGTTTGTGATGATCGAGGGATCTGACAGGTATACATACCTCCACTTCATCCATGCCAAGTCTTTCGCCTTCTGGTGTACTTCTCAGCTGAAGCCCAGGCACCATATCGACAGCCTTGGCTAGGAGTGCGGTTACAATAAAGGTATACGCGCAAGTTGCGCAAATATAGGCGAATTGCATATACAGTTGTTTCCAGTTCTGATCGACCCATCCGCCCCTAGTCGTGAGATTGACACCGTCCAAAGCGATCACGGTGGAGGATGCAAAAAAGCCATTGAGGAATAGCCCAATGATACCCCCGATAGCGTGTTCGGCAAATAGATCCAAAGCATCATCAACTTGGAGAAGAAACTTGACTTGAGAAAAACATCAGGAGGTTCTCACTGTTTGACAGATCAAATGCACCGACGTTTGGTTGCGAAATTACACAGCCCACCCGCGGCAAGGCCGACTATTACCGAGGACCACGGATGCAAATATCCGGACGACGGAGTAGCAGCAACAAGTCCAGCGATCGTACCCGAGCAGAGTCCCACCATAGTCCAATGTCGCTCAAGGCGATAATCCAGAAGACACCAAATCATTCCCCCGAAGGCGGCAGCCAGCATCGAATTCCATACGGCCATTATCGCACGAAGGTTCGCCCCAAATGCACTTCCTCCATTGAATCCTATCCAACCAAACCACAGCATCGAGGCTGGTTTGGGTTTTAAAAGGTGGCTACCGCTTGGACCGAAAAGGATTTACGTACTGCCAAGGCCCACCATGGAAACATTGTGCGGCCGGAAATTGAGCAATTCCTTTTGTTGTCTACGTCCGAGTACCCAAGAAAATGCAAGACCGCCAACACCACTGCCGATTTCGACTGGCCCTCCTCCTATATCCCGTTGAGAACCTGGCGCAATTTGCACGAAATCGAGGGGCTGACCTGCAAAATCCAGGACGCCCCACTTGAATGCCCAACCGTTGAGACCCCATGCCCAACATGCCAACGGACAATAAACGAGTGTGACCCAGAGAAAGGTGAAAATCATTGCTGGAAAAACACGGCCCCGCTCAGCCAGTCCACCCATTAAAATCCCCGCCGTCACGCATGCAAATTCCATCTGGAAAAAGCTGTAGAGTAACTCAGGGATAAGCGGGGAGCCCGGGGATGGGTCCGCTAATACTTTGAGTAAGCCAAAATTTCTCAAGTTTCCGATGTAACCATTGGTTGCTGAGGAAGAAAATGCCAAAGAATAGCCCCAGAAATACCATTGGAATATCACGACAGCATTGCTGGCCGAAACTGCCCAAATGAGAGAGACTGCACACCAGAATGGGAATGAGATGATGTGGGGTATAATAGGGCAGACAACTCACGGGCGCTTTTCCTCCGAGAAAGGCCAGAGTAAAGGAACGCTATCGTCCAATGAGCGAGGGCGAGCGAAAATGGCGATGAAAAGTACCCAACCCTGGTATCATAAACGATACCATCGCCCCAGCGAGTATGATGAACGAAATGTCACCACGGTCATACCTATGCCATGGTGAAATCGGTGGTAAAAAGGTGCTATATTATTTCTTACTGGAAATCTGCTCCTGCATGTCGATATATCAGCTAACGTAAACTCAGAACATGGAAGAACGCTGCGGACTGGTTTGGAGGACGGTAGCGAGAGATGAGCGAGGTATGCCGTGTGTTGTCTGCATAGGAGGCGCTGGTAGAGTTGATAGCATAATAAGCTTATCGCCTCTTGTCTTGGTCGCGCCACCGTGTTTGTTCAAGAGCCTCCGCAGGTGACCATGTGCATAAACCCCGGATGGAGTTGGGCACTATTTCATGTTGTCGGTGTCCGAGTGGGGTTTACGTGGGAACTTGAAAGATATTCTGGTTTTAACGAATTGCGAGTCGATTTGTTATCTTGTTGCGTACCCTTAACAGGTCAGCGCTAGATAAGGATAAAATAAGAGTAAACTGTGCACTGGAGTCACCAGTTTATCGGCCGACCACTAAGCACTGGATCAAATGTCCGAAACATCCTCCCCATGGGAATGATGACGGGCTCAAGTTCCAACCTACAGCTCCTTTGGGATGACCCTAGGGACATGAAGATTGGCATGAGTGCGATCGAGGAGAGAAATAGGTTGCGGTACTTTGGTAACGAACTATATACCTTTTTAGGAGTTGGATCAACATCCATGACACCAAGCATGAACGTTCGAACCAGTGAAGAAGGGTTCTTATTCCCAAGGGCGTCCACTGCAAGGGAGCGATCTGGCATCAAACGAGCCGATAGAGAATGGTGCCAAGTATTTGCAGAGACATCTCCACGCCAGTAAATACATGCACCTGAGAGTCTCAGGTTGGAATATCCGTAAATCCGATGGGCAACTTTGGCAAAATTACAGTCATGGAAGCTTTGTTCGTGAGAGCCCATGATGATGGTACGAGAGTACCTGGGAACCCATGGAAGAGGTATAAAGTGATGGTTGGTTGAATCCAGAAATTAAACATTCCCCCAGCAACTCGGAACGGTCGCAACTTACCATCCATATTCCTGGCATCTAAGAATTGAAACCCATCATGTCGACGGAATCACAGGAGATATTGCCCCTTCGCGAGAGTGGTCAGGTAGGCAACTCGAATGGTGATAGGATGGGATATAACGCTCACAGCTCAGCAGAGACAATATAAGGAATATAACAGCTATGGTGCAGTCCGATCTCATAAGACTCAAACTGTCATTGTTAGCCATCCCTTCCCGTCTCCCATGCGTGAGATCTCTGACCCATCGGGTGCTAGTCCCCACACACCGCCAGAAAGATTACCCAAGTGAGTCCGAAACCAAGAAACCTATCTGTGAAACTCACCCTCCCTCTCGCGCAGTCAGACACCGGCATCATATCACGAATGAAGGACGGCTATGCAAAGAGCGTAGCAAAGAACGCACCAGCAGAATGTCAATTTGTCTTCCTATGACGAGATGGTTTTATTTAGGGAAGAGGACGATTGAGATACCTGTATTTTTATTTCTTTTTCCCTGAGCAACTTTAAAGACCAGACGAATCCAAACATTCCGTGTCGGCTCAGAGCGGATGCCTGGTTTTGAGGTGCATTTTGTGGCTCGTCCGGGTCGCTTTCGGCTCTAGCTGCGAAACCACATGGGAAGCTCATGGCCCATTGTGGAGACGTTTTGTACGTTTGTGCAGACGCCACGCCATCGTTGAATTGCCCAATCAACATTTGAGAGGTGGCAGAACTCTGGCACTGAGTGATATTTGCTGGGAACGAGAGGCCTAATTGGTCGTCCAGGCTGGTCCCGGAGAGTTCTTTCGAAGTGAAGTGCACCTGATATCACAAATGCACTTGAACGCGCAAGTTTCTCCAGCCCAAGTGGAATTCAAGTATAATGCTCAAGCATCCCGATGGATCGCATGCTTTATTCCGTTGACATGCTCAAGCCAAATATACATGCCAGCGACAGATCGCGATGATCTCTTGGAGCATCCGGAGCAGCGGAGCACTTGAATTGGCGAATCGTGTGATTAACATTGGAGAGTGCCAGAATAGGGCAATCTGCCATCGGCCGAACCAATTTTGTTGGTTACATCCGTAACTGTACATACTACACACTACATTGAATACGGCAAAATTCAGGATGAACCTACGATGTGGAATTGGTTTAACAGTCCCATCCAAGGACGAAACCAGTGCTGGGAGGTGGTCCGGTTGATATGGACCCACAAATGCTCGAATTGAATTGTTCCTCGAGCATGAGGTTCACAACATTTCGTGATGAAATGGTCTCCGTCTCCATGGTGGAAACGAATCTTTGAGGATTTTTGAGACTACATCCAGTTGGAGCAGGGCTGCACTCACGATTCGAACGCATTGATATAATATAGGCCAGTGTCTAATTTGATAGAGGGAAAGATAGTTGTTGGTGGGTACTCCGGATACGCGTCCCACTTTGTTTAAATCAGATTTATCGCCTTCCGCTGACAAGTAAAAATCACACCTCTTTCCTATATACCCACTTTACGGCCCCGGGAGTAGAAAACATCTCGCCCAGGAATTCATTTGAAATATACTCCTTTGAGAAAATTTTGACAACCCACTCGCCATCGCGAATTGGGCCATAATAGGATATAGAATTGAATTCAGGGGCTCTACCACCGTGCTTTGCATTTTTGTTTGTCGTCAACATCGTGTGGGGAACGTATGATAGGTTGGATGCAAAATATGACGGACTGAAGCCCCCCGAAGTTGTCGCAATCAATGTGACGTGTAGGTGCACATAATCCCGTTGTGGTTGTTGGGACACAATATTGGGAGGGAATAAAATGCGCGTCGAGTGGTATGGAGCAGCGAGGATGACGGCATCATAGTCAACCATACCACGACTGCTGAAGACAGTCCATTGATGTGTATTTACCGACTTGCGCACGAGATTATAAACCTGACACATACATCGGCAGAATTTTAAGCTGGAGAAGCATTGGATTGATTTCAAGGACTCACAGGCGTGCTGGTGTAGACGTGTGCACCTGAGCGTTTCAAAAATTGTTCAAAAATTTGAAAATTTCCGCCCTTAACGCTGTCCACACGGCCGTTTGGTACTGAACATAAAGCCCCAAGTGCATGGAGCTGATCGACGTTCTAAGAGATCAAACTAAGAATCTGGGGAAGGCTTGGGACACAGCGCCACGTTAAACTTATTACCTGCCCAAAATTTATCCTGGTTGAGCCTTCAATAAACTCATCAATAAAGATATCATTGATTCCGGCTGCTTGAAGGAAACGA
Organism: Collybia sp. MG36; assembly: GCA_003313185.1. Taxonomy (NCBI): domain Eukaryota; kingdom Fungi; phylum Basidiomycota; class Agaricomycetes; order Agaricales; family Clitocybaceae; genus Collybia; species Collybia sp. MG36. The sequence goes on from QGOG01000439.1 coordinate 17,944, forward strand.
GAGGCAATTTGCGTGATTAATCTCTCCCATCCAAGATCTGTTGCCAGCTTGTCGACACTGTTCCATACGGGGAATTTGGGTGAGTAGAGTGTGAGAAACCTCTGATATGTCTGGTTGACACTATATCAAGGTGAGCTAGCTCCATTGCGAGTAGAACCTTGTGAGGGAAATGTTTACGAACATGGTGTCGAGAATCTGAGGGCCATTCGCACCATAACGCGTCACAAATGTTGCTCCATCCGATGCACTTCCGTTCAACTAAAGCCCAAGCTTGAAGCTGTACCAGCTCAAGGTAATGATCACTTACGGATAACAAAATGTTCTCTCCATCCCAGATGCCAAGCTCACCGCCCCCATTGGGGGGGAGGCGGGTTAGACCAAACTCATCAGTAGCTCGCTGCAAATTTTTGTTAACATCCGCGAAAATTGAAGCGCCTAACTCGATAGCTGGTAGGCTCTCGTTGCCGTATGGATAAACGACGGTGCTCCCTGGTCGAATGACAATGAAAACCTGGCAACTAGGCATAACTCGCACTCACTTCCACCAACGTATGGTTCTCGTTCATATACATCGATCTCGATACCAACACCAAACCTTTCTTTGGCTTTCGTGATCCAGAATGCGGCAGAGGATCCCCCAGCTCCAGCACCAATGATAGCAACTTTGCCGGGCGCAGCTGCTGCGTAAATGGCATCTACCAAGGGTCAAAAAGGGAACCATCTGATCTTGGGGGGCGTACCGGAGAGAAGGCAAAACAAGGAAATTAACCACATTTGCAGATGTGCCGCGTGCGTATGCCTAGACACTTCACCGTCCGGGTTTGACTTCAAGAGATTGGATTCAACTCCAACTTGGTTTCTACCATTCTGGTGATGCTGAGCCGAAGAAGCCAGTACTAACTTAACTAGGCTAACCGAGGCTAGTGTCTTGAGAAACACGAGGGTCGCTACCGTCGTCGAGCAGGCAAGGTACGCACATATGGGTGCAATCGTCCCAACATTTGGGCTTATGCCGCGAACCACTCATTTACTAGCGCAAGTAGATATGTCCTACATATGTTGGAAATATCACGAGCTCCATTAACCAACAAGCACGCCCCAATCACTCGGGATAGCCCCAGTTTGTCGTCCCACCAATTCGGTCCATATGGGCCTGGACACAGGTCCCATACCATCCACACCCGTGGGGATCAGGACATCCTCACCCATATAGCCAATCTTGTTAACTGGACTAATCACGGCGGCGGTACCTTGGTGGAGGATCAGGATAAAATTTAGAACTATAAGGAAATAGGGACGGGGACCTGCTCCAAATAACTCAATCAAACGTCCATTGAGAGAGGCTTCCTTGACCTCCTTCATAGTTACTGAGCGTTCACGAACCACCAATTTGTCAGTCAAGTTTTCCAGACGGTTGGATTTTGAGATGTGTTCCCTTGCCAGAGCGAGAACGGAGTCACGAGTAACGCCGGGAAGGATCATACCGTCCAGGGGTGGAGTGACAAGCTCGGTGACTAGTCAACCCCGAATCAGTTGATCGACAGCAGATTGTAAAAGAGGTATTACCTCCACCATCTTGTTGAAAAACAACAAACAGGTTCATAGTGCCGACCTGAGTATGGCTTGAACAAATGACCCCTTTTGTTTTGAGAGTTGATCCTACCTCAGTCAAGTAGTGCTCTGGTCCATGTAGCCATAGATTCTGTACATATCCCTTTTCAGCAGCGGTCTTCTGTGGAAGAACTCCCGGGGCATAGTTTACGCCAAGTTTGTACGCGCCAGTGCCTAATATATATATATATATGAGATTGGAGGCATAGGGTATGAATGCAAGAACGATCACCTCCTGGAGCTGCACGGATGTACTCCGTGGTACCGTAAAGTGCCACGGGTTTGAAGCCATCGGGGTAGTATGGACCGACAGGGCTGCAGATTACAAAAAGCAATGCCTCATCAGGAGGAGAAACACCAATGGCTTTTTGAGTACCAACTAGAATGGAATTCAAAAATTGGGGCTAAATAAGCAGAAGATACTAACTCATGGTCGGACGAACGTATAGACTGTGGCCTGGTTCTTTTGGTATCCAATGCTTATCAATACGGATTAGCTCCTTTATAAGCTCCAAAAGTGATTGGCCATCAAAAGCCTGGTATAAAGCCTGGACTCAGCGAGATATTGGTGTGTACTAGATTCTGGCTCACGGGCAACGCGATCCTCGCAGCACTACTGTTCATCCGCTTCATATTCATGTCGGGTCTGAATAATGTTATCTTGCCACTAGTATGCCGATACGCCTTCATGCCCTCGAATAGTGTCTGAGCGTAATGCAACACCGTAGAGCTGGGTTCCAAAGATAATGGACCATCTGCAAAAGCATTAAAGATGCAAAGGAGGCAAAGAGTCATACTTACACGGCTGAATATGCGGCGATCCCCATCCGGATTTTTTGCTCCATGGAATGGTCAGCATATGATCCGTCTGGTATGACACTCAATTCGTTGTCTAGTGCAAACTTTGAGAAGAAACTGACAAAAGTATGCCCGAAAACTAGGCCTGACGACGGAGGCGGAGTTTTGGGTTTGTCATTCTTGGTTATCTGAAGTGTCTCGGGCTATAACCGCATGGTCAAGCCAATGCAGGGATCGGGATATGTGCATGCGACGAACTCGAATGTTGGGCAGGCTACTATTCATCCGCCGCGCACCGAAAAAGAGAGGGGTTGAAGCCTTTAACTTGTACGCATGTAAAAAGTGCGTGGATGGTGATGCGCGCATGATTGTGAGAGTGCTGGGGTTGTGGGTGAAGGAAATGTCTTTGACCCGGTTTACATGATACTAGCACTGTAAACTATTATAAGGTCCTTCCTGACTTGGGCCGACACGTGACATGTCAGATGACATTAAAACCAAATTATTCTTGGGGTGGGGGCCAAATTTTAATAGTGATGGGGAGCAAGGCTGAGCTGCCTTCTGGATGATTGAGAAAAATAAAAGAGACTGTACAAGCGATAACATCAAAGCATCCCCATCCCGTCTTCCCCATCCCCACCCCATCCACTTGCTTCAATTTCCTCCTCTTGCGTGTGGGGAGAATGAAGAAGAGGAGGTTCCGGAGAACGCAGTCGAGTGGCGGCCGGTGGTATTTCTGAGACACCCACTTCTTTGGTGACAAGCGGTGTCTTGAGCGTTGATGTCGCGTTTGGTTGTTTTCCGGTGAACCATGATATTTGTAGCGGACCTATAGTGGGTACGTTCGTGCCCTGGGCTAGACCCTAGAGAGGGATATTTAATAATGATGATATCGGCAATGGGGATACATACTTGTTCCGCTGCAGCGCGGGATTTAAATGAGACAACCACATCCCCACCGTCCAGTGCCTCAAAGGAATCGACCTGATTCGTGGTCTTTCAAAAGAGGTCAGTCTGGCCCTAAGATGGAGTCAGAAGAGTTTCACCTCGTACCAATCACGAAGCGCCCGGAGGGAGTCTTCATGGACGGCTTTCACAAGCAGCTTCTTTGGCCGGTTGTCGAGTTTCATGCTTGCTCTCGGCGGACCCCCGCGCACCGCACCTCGGTACAAACTTCGTCCACCCCTTGCTCTTCCTCGGTAGGGACGATATGCACCAGCCCCATTGGGGTGTGACGACTCTCCTGCTGCTTCGGTAATGCCAAGACTCGCAGCCTGTCCACAGTTATGACATGGTGCTTGCCAATATGTGAAACTAAACATACCTCAGCTTTCAGACGATCAAGCTTTGCCTTCAAATCCTCTGAATTCTCTTCGTCGCCCACCGCGCTCGCAGTAACATGATGGAGTTCGAGTTCCTTGTCTAGTCGCTCTCGTTCCTTCTGTTCATGGTCGCTCAGGTTGGTTGCGTTTGCAACTTTTTTGAGAGTCACAGCAGGCCGGAGGGGGGTTGGGGTTATCGTAACGGATTTAATTTCGTCACCTAGCTTCCGAAGGCGTGCCATGATTTCTTTTTTCTCATCTGGGGAAGCGGTCGATAATGAAGCCATCAGGGACTTTTGCTCAGCTATTTGCTGCTCCAATAATTGTTGTTTTGCTGCAAGAGCGGCTGCCGCAGATGACGCCATGGGTTTTCTGGATGAACTCGCAGCGTTTGCCGGAGCAGTGGGCAATGATGTCAACGATCGTTTGGGCGAGCCTTGCGTGGTGTAATTCGCAACCAATGGCGCGGATGCCGCAAGCATCCTGGCGCCCACTTGCCCATGCCCCTCCATCGGCCGGTGCCAGAAAATCTTGACAAAACGGTTATTAAAGACAGCGTCTTCCGATTTCCAGGCGGCATGGGCTTCATCATGGGTGAGGAAACTGACAAGCGCCTTTGCGTTTGAGCTATCGATTGCGACATTGGTGACAGTCCCAAATTTCTTGAACCAACCATTGACATGCTCCAGGCTCAGCTTGTCTTCGGGAATCTTTTCAACCACCAAGGTCTTGTCTTTTCTCCGCTCTGGCCTGAAATTGTGAACTTCGCCTCCAAAGATACCGCCACGGCCCCTAGCAGCCCCTCGCGGGCCACCGCGGAAACCACCATTCTGGTGTCTCATAGGTGATGTTTTATCTACCGGAGACGCCATTTCCACGTCTGGAGATGCGTTCATGAATGATTGAGTACTCTCATGTTGTGAGTATGCATTTCGTTCGGTTCCCCCATGCTCGATCGGTATTGGCTGGGGTAATTGGTCAGTTGGTATTGATTTCACGTCAGAAGCAGATTGTTCGGTTGTAGGCACAAGCGGGTCCGGTGGTAGTGTTGGTGTTAGATCCTGGATAACTGGGAGTTCGCCCGAGACGTGAATGCTGTGTAGCACCCGACTGCCGTCCTCTTGTTGTATTCGAGGTAAGACGGGTGCGCGATTGTGTGGGCGACCCGGCATTGGGCGCATATCCATCCTCGACTCATGGGGATCGTAAGCAGCACCAGTGGGTCCACCACCAAATGAGACCCCGCCAGGAAACATGGGCATAAACGGCAGGCTGGACATGGAGGGCATTGAGTACAGTTGTCCTGGGATGACGGCATCGTCTCCGTGACTGTATTTACACATTGCGCCACGCGCGCAATAACCATTGTCTGGATAATTCACAATGTTAACATTTGGAATGGTAAGAGAGGCCAACGCACTGTGATAATCTCTGCAGATACCTCTCTTTTGTCCTGGTGGTTGATAGGCTTGTGACCTCCTACCGTTCATCTGCCCCATCGCACCATTCATCCCCGGCATTCCCCCCAGCCCTAATCCCATAGCCCCCATTATGTTCATACCCATGTTTGCCATACCACCACCAAATCCGTCAAAGGCACTGTCTGTGAATCCATTTCCCTGCTGTCTAGCACCCCCACTACGCTCCGCCCAGCCACCAATTAATTTCCCGTCCTGCCTACCCCCGTGCCCATTCCCATACCTCGAGAACTGGCCGTCTGTGCTTAAACGAGGCCCTTTTGCGGGAGGCCTTCCATCTCGTTCATCATTTTCGATACTACGTTTGTGCCCTCTTTGCGGTGATGTGGGTTCTGAAGGAGATAGAAGTCCATCTAACGGGATCGGGATTCCAGTATCAAGCGTCTTCGAGGAGAATGAAGGCGAGGATGGGGTTGCAGAGTATGGTAAATATGATTTTGTTCGGAGAACGGTAAACAATGTATTGATAAAAGAAGAGCACTCTGCTTGAATTCCAGTTCAGCAACCCATCACATCCAAAGAGCGAAAAGTGCGCACCCTTTTCAAGAAATTCGTCAAGCTGCACAGCTAGCTCCTTCCGCATCTCACTCTCCGGAACGGTATGCTTCAGCAAGGCAAGGATATAATCCGCCAGAGCACCCGGCTCGGCATCGCATCTGAAACGAAATATACCAGTCAGCTCCAGGCCACAAACTTCACGATCACGGAATACTGACATAGGTTCCAGTGTCCTGATCAGCCATGGTTTCAAATGAGATGCAGATGCAGGATCAAGTATCATTAGGGACTGTGCTACAGGCCAGAAATACGAATGGCGTCGTAGCCCGTAGAGAATGCCGAGAACACAAGGGTTTGCTGAGGATCTCTGCCCGCAAATATTCTTTCACATATTTTGCCAACATTCCCATGATCACGTGCAATATATTATCGGACAAAATCTTATTATAATATTAACATCAAATGGCTGGACTCGGGCCAGTGACTGAAGCAATGGAGCTGGGCTTTTGGATGTTGATCATCTCATAAACTAGGGCCACAGTAAAACCAAGGCAGGAGTTGAACGTTGAGCCTGAGCCGTTGGGTTCACCACTGATAGGGAGGACCCAGCAGAAAAAGTGAAGTGATTGTAGACTGCCACCCTCAGATGGTTTCGAGGCCTGGCCTGACAATTTGCAAAAACTACCTCCTCATGGACTCGCACCGAAATCTCGCCCGAGAGAGCTGTCTCACAACAAAATCAATGATGAGGGTCGTGAGCGTGCGTATCGGGAAAGGAAGGCGGTGTATATTCGCGACGGAATACATTCAGAATAGTGCATAAATTCGTGCTCCAACTGGGTCTCCCAGGTGAGTGGACAGTGAGTCAAAGTTAGCCCAGCCGAATTTGTGACCATGTCCGAGGGCTATCATGTGTATGTTGGCAGGGAGGTCCAAGGCAACATAAGTAGATTCAATATTCCACGGGAATGATATTGTGGTTCCCGAGTCAGCGCCAAGTCTCATTGACATTCCCCGAGTCGTCGGCAGTACCTTGCTGACTCGGGGATCAGGGCCTTGTGACTAGAGCGTGAGAAGGGAACGTTGGTTGGAGAGGAGAGGACAATAGCGGAGCACTCGGCCCTCGGATGAACTGGTGCATGAATGTGAAGCCGAACCGAGCTAGCCGATGGTGCGGTAGAGAGTGGGGTGGATGGGGGGATCATGGGCGACATCAACCCGCCAACAGTGATGAGAATACAGGGGAGGAGGGGTAACATTACCTTGAGGATAGAACTAGTATCGTTGATCATAGAAGTATACTCTTGTCTCAAGACGTGTAGGGGTATATTCAAAGAAGACTCGACGTGACCGAGGTATATAAAGACTGGATTCAAGTGCGGTGAGGTTGCAGGTGAATATTGCGGAAGTCGAATAACTCACTACAACTATGCCTCCTGCGGCTGATATCCACAAGGATAGAAAGTGAAAATATGGGTTACCACTGATATGAAAGTCAGGGAACGATCGGCCCAAAGTGCCAAGCATCAGAGCATCTCAATGGCAAAGAGCGGAACAAGAGGGAAAGAGGGAGAGAGTCGGAAAGTAGTCAGTTGGCATGTGCACACTGTTTATATAGGAGCGGCAAGCAAGTGCTGAGGCTTTTGAGCCCCACGGAATTATGCGATTGGCTCATCAATTTGTTCAGATCCGGATTCCGATGCTTTCAAATCACACGTGCTCGACCTAACATAGGTATAGGGGCACATTATAAGTAAGCCACACAGTGTCACACACATACAGTGGCGCTCGAAAGCATTGCATATGGAGCCACTGTAAGTACTTATCATTATGTAGCGACAACGTTAGCCCAGCGGCAGATATAGTTATTACTACCCCCTCCCAATGTATCTTTGCTTTTCGTACTCTTTCCATAGACTTTTCATTATCACCTTCCCTCCAACATCAAGCCCAGACACCATCAGCCCGTCTCGGCTGTAATCATTCATCATTCCACATAGCGCGTGTACACCTGGCTGGAATTCCTTGCGGACTTCTGAGGGTATTATACACAGTGGGTCGTTCAAAGCGTCTATGTACGCTTTTTGGACGTATGCCGCGTGTTTTGAAAATGGTTTGGCAAGCGATTCGGCCTTTTGAGTAGTGGGTAAAGAGCCATGGCTTCGAACTATACTTTTGGTTTGCAGTGTCTCTAGCAGACGCGCCAAGGCTTTAGCTTCTCCAACACCTAATGGCTCCGGGACATTTATCCACCGAGGGAGAGTGTTGGTTACAATGGCTGTTTGCTTCGCGCCCAATTGCGCTCGGGGATGGCGCATTGTCATCATGAGGTGGGATAAGATCGCACCGAGATGCGGGAGGGTAAGAGTGACCAAATCTCGACGAAAACGGATAAGGCAGTTGATAATCCCGACAATCTTGTGGAAGAAATCCTTGGCAGTATGTTGGTCGTGGGTCCTGGCTCCTGAAAGGAACATGAAGAGCAGTGACCAGACGCTAGCTAAATCGGCTTGCCGCAAAGTTGCGGGCTGCACAGCAGTTAAAGTTGAGATCTTGTTGTTTATTCTCAGGAATTGGTACACACCCGTTCGAAGCAATGCGAAAATACGAAATCAAGCACACTCCGGCGGAGTTCTGTGGGTCCAGTAGAGAATCTGGTGTTGGTCACAAAGATATTGAGGGTTTTGGTTATGAATTGTTGAATAAGTTTTAGACTGCCTAAGGATGGGTAAGTCTCCTAGAACAGCTTGTATAAGAAATATCACCCTTGGGAGGCTCCTGTAATATGACAGTTACGAGGCGAATGAGCTCTATGAGGTTGGGGTGGGGAATTTTGGGACAGGATAAGGATTCTGATCCTAGTTCTAACATGTGCTCAAAGTCTAGCACAGATAAAAGCGGAGAGGCGCTAAAAAGGTAGCTGTCGAAGCGTTTATGACCTAAATTCGGATTCTCAGTAAACGACACAATCAATAAGAGATGGGGCGTACTAGATTGCTCGATCTCGCGACATAGCGTAACGTATGATGCGACGACCATATCCAAATGTGCCAGACGCTTAGTCCCGGAAGTACAATGGAACTCCTGAAGGGTAATGTCAAAAATTGCCGACTTCAGTTCTCCCAAACAACCAGAAGTAATTGTTTGATCCATCTTGCCCACTTTAACACTTAAGCACATTCCAAGAGGTGGCGCGTTATTGCCTTGGACAAATCAGATATTGGCTGTTGGAAGTTAGTGTCCAACTCACGGGGAATCCCAAGCCATCTCCTAAAAGAGAGGAGACGACTCCAACCTAATACCACACGAGAGTAAAACTCGAGCCTGTCGAGGGGGAAACCATTGGTAGCCAATTCCACCAACAATGGGCAAAGCGCGGATGAATGCCGCTGATATATGTCGCGCATTTCCACGCAGACGGCTTCGGGGAAGCTAGGTCGCGTGAGGTGAGCAAATGTATGAGAATTCAAGAGTTCTCTGACTTGGAAAGTGTAAACTTGGCCGTCAAAATTTCGATCATCTGACCAAAAGCCTGCCCACATATCTCGTTCGCAGGAGATACCGACGGCGATGGCGACCCCAAAGTATTGGTAGGAAAGGAGTTCATAAAACGTAAAAGGAAACTCGAGTCGTTTTTCTGAGCCGCCTGGACTAACTCGCTGTGGAAGGTGTGAATGACAGCTTGATATCCCAACCGCCGGACGCACTGCTCATATAATTTGATCAGAGAAATCGTGACCGCTACATATTCACTGTTTGATGGGCCAGGGGGCGGTTCCCTTGAGTGCACCAGGTGCCCTAAGATTTTATGGATTTTTTCCGGCTTTTGGCTGCAGTTAGATTTTTTCACATGTGACCCGTTCACTCACGGTTTGTTCAATGGCTTGAGGGTACATAAGCACACGACCTAAAAATGTCCGGAGGGTTATGAGGAGTCCGCAAGCCTTTCCTGGCATGATTTGTCCGTCCGTGGAGAGTCGGATGATGGCGATATCTGCAGAGATAGCCCGTTCGGAGAGATCAAGGCGAAGGGGGCGGGAAATAAACTCCATGGGAAAGGTGAGTAGGAGCTCAAAGAATGCTGATGCAAGCAAAAGCGCTGAGCAGGAAATACCCAGAGCATCATTCTCAAAAATCCGCGTCCCCTCTTTCGCGTGTAAGAGTAATGCCGCTGATAGGGGTTAGGTTGGGGTAAGGTGTTCTGTGGAATAACATACCCCGCATATTTGGCATTTCCCAGAATTGCGCAGATCCTAGCACCTGCAGTCGCAAAGAGCCTGCAGATATTCGCTCTGGCGATGGATCCTCGAGCCCTGAATCGGAACGCAAACAAAGAATGCAACGGATAAATACTTCAAGTTCAGGACCAGATGCGACAGCACTAAGAGAAATGAGTGGCACAAAAGTGGACAATCGGTTCCCCATACTCAATAAACGGCAGCCATCTGCTAATCACCAAATGGTATAAAGCCAACACAGTAGGACCCTCATCGCCAGCGCCCAGTTGATGTGGTTGTCCTGACCAAAATTCGGAAGGGGATGGAGTTATCCTAGAAAACTCCGCCAGCAAAGGGTTGACTACGTCTGGGACAGATCGGTGGAGGAGATGACGGAACTGCGTCGGCAGTCAACTGATTGAACCAAAGGTAATGGGCGCAACACACCATTTCTATCCTTAACTCTGGTATCAGCGTACGGTCCTCAAGGAGTCTCACCATTCTTGGAAGTAGTCCACCACGGCTTTGACCCTCTAGGCTATATTTATGACAAACATTCAAGGCATACCGCAATCGTAGGGCGGCAGCTGCTACAATCTGGCAAGTCCAAGTATCATCACATTCCTTCTTGCGCAGGGTTTTGAACACTCTAGTCAAAATGGGGCAGATGACGGAAGTATCCAGGTCCCTGATCAGGCGTTGAACCTCTAATTTCGCCGACTCCTCAATCGAACCTAGGGGTAGTGAAGTGAAGATGGCGGACGCGACCTGGGTGGACAAAGCAAAAGTGGTGGCAAAGTCAGGTTGGCCACCGAGATTGTCAGTGCCGTCCCCGCTGAGTTGCAACCAGGCGTTCCGAAGAGCTTGGATGATTAGGTTGACAACAGGAAGAACTTGTCCAGACGATAGAAAATTCTCGATATCCGCTGAAACCCGAGCAAGGTGGACATAATGAACCAGTGGGGCAGACGAGCAGTATCTGTAGACCTGGTCCCTTCCGCCGGGGATGAGTGCCCATTGAGCTTTAGGTAAAAATGCTTGAAATAAATAAGATAAGTAGGCATCGACTGTTCGAGTTTTTGAGTGATAAGTCAATAAGGTTTCCAGCAGGAGATATATGATTTGATTTGCCCCGGAAATCTGCCACGAACGATTACGGTAAATCAAACATGTGGGTTTAAGCATACCAAAAGGAGTCTCGACAAAATCGATGGAATCTTCGGCTCGATAAGGGTATAATCAATTCGAGCGATTATCAACAAACACTCCACTGCAGAGTGTGTATCTGGTTCTTCATCTGGGGATTGCGAATGAGACGATTGATGTTTACGAAGGAAAATCGGAAACCTTGTTGGATTCCGTCCAGCGTGGACAAAGATAATTCAATGGTAGATCTCATGGAACGAGTAGCGTCTCCATTTGCAATGCTAAATAAATTCTCTTCGAGCACAAGAGAAAGCAGTGCGACTCTCGTCAGCCAGATCCGGCCATCAGTTCCAGTCTCCAGGAGAGGAAGGCACGACAGCAAGAGACGAATCCCAGCCGTTTTCATCTCTTCCGCGATCATGCCTGTGAATAGCAGCTGCCGGTGCTTCTTGAGGGACTCGACGTATAAAGCAATTATGATTGGAATGCCTTTCAAGAGAACGTCAAGCCAGTCTGGCGAGGATATAGAAATATCCCTCAAGGCTTCCAGAAGCGCAGCATTGGACGCAATCGAGGCATTATGACGGAGAACTTCCGGGCTAAAGAGTGTCTCGCGACCAAGATCGCGAAGCTCCCTAATCATCACCTGAGATCCGGGGGTAGGGTGCTCCAACTGAACACACTCTAGCCATTGCTGCAGGTAGCTTTGTATAAAAATTGAATGCACTTTTTTCTTGTTCGAAGTATTTCCCAGAGAATTTCGGTATGATGAACAGACCAGTTGCCCAATACGCCAAGTTCCTTCATGAGAGTGATTATCGATGTAAAACATCATGAAAACCCCAACACATTCCAAGAGGGTATCAACAATCATCTTCTGGGTAGCGATGGGCCAGAGAATCGAGAGACATTGCGCTGCCGCAAGCGTCAATTTCGGGCGACACTCAAATGTTTGTTCGTTGAGCAAGGATAAAAAAGATGAAATGATGGGCGCTATCGGTATCCGATTCAAGAGTTGCACAAGCCAAGATGTTGAACGAGAGCCATCTTTCTGAGGTGATATGACATCAGAGAGTAGAGCCCAAAATCGAAGGTCGAGAATTGGATTGGTGGATCTGGGCGGAGTGGAGGAGATGAGCTATCAAAAAAAAAAAAAAGAGTACGAGGGCCCTCACGACTCCGTAGATTTGTCTTTCAACAGCTTGACAAGAATCCATTCTGCAATAACCTCTGCTTTATTGGGAACATAGAGCGAGGTGTTACGCCATCCTTGCTCTGCTATATCTATCTTGAGAGGACCGTCAGCGCTGGGGGGGTCCGCCGGGTTTTTGAGGGCCTTCACAAAACCTTGTGAAGTGAAAGCGACTGCTAACATCGAGGTCGAGGTCAAGGTTGGGTGGTTTTGTTACAAACAGTAACACCGCACTCCAAGCTAATTGTATTTCGAGTTAACATGTCCATGTCTCCCCTACTGTTAACAAGACTCCCGGTATCTGACCAACAGTTTAAGGAGTGTCATCGTATGCCTCTGTTCATGTTTTAACAATAGGGTACGCCCGACGTTTAGCGCCCACTCTGGCGCCTCTTGTGATACATGATGACTTGAGATGACATCAGCACATGTTTAGTGGAGGTACATCCAATGGCCGCCAGTAGTGTATCCGAGGCCACCCTCCAAGAATGCCGCGCATTACAACTGGAAGAACATGAAATCTTGCAGGTAAACCTACAGATAACCCAACAGTTTCAAGTTGCGATCGCTAATGGCTCTACAGTCGATTTACCCAGAATGTCTCACATCTCGAGAGGATACCATAACATTAGAAGTCGGCATCGAGTTCAGCGAATCTACAAACGTGATTCTAACCAAGAAATCAGAGGCAGCATATGGGACATGTAGCTCAGGAACAGGGGATCGCCCCGAGCCACCTCACACCATTACCTTGTCAACATTACCCCCGCTCTTCTTGAAACTAAATCTTTCAGCGTCTTACCCTTTGGCGGGGCCACCCTGTATCGCCTCCATGCGGGCTGAACATCAGTGGTTCGCTCAAACCGTCCAGCTACAAGAAATACTGACCCGGATGTGGCAACCAGGCGAGGGTGTTCTATACAACTGGGTTGAATTCATTCGCACCGGGGAGTTTCTTGCTGAGATGGGGGTAATGACCACCCATTCCATCAAGTAAAGTTCCATCTACCCTCACCCACATAGTGCTCATCCCACACAGCATCTCCCATGAAGTCCCCCAAGCCCTGGCCTCGCTTTTGACAGCATATGACTTATCTTCCAAGTCCGCCCGCTTCGCCCAAAATATGTATCCTTGCTCTATCTGTCTTGAGGAACACAAAGGGTTCAATTGTATTCAACTCTCGTGCGAACACATCTTTTGCCGTGATTGCCTAGGGGGTTTCTGGAAGCTTTTTATTATGGAAGGTGACGCTGGACGGGTTGGTTGCCCAGATCCCACCTGCGCAAAGGAAGGCCGGTATGCAAACGAAAGCGAGGTAGCGCGGGTTGTGACGGAGGAAGAAGTGCGGCGATGGAGGTGGCTCAAGTCGAAGAAAGACCTCGAGATGGGTAATTCAATGGATTTCATACCGGGTTCGGTGCTGATGTTGATTCCACGTTGAGATCCTACCATTGTCCACTGTCCGATGAGCTTCTGCCAGACGCCAGTGCCCAGACCTCCCGATGCACTCGCGGATGACGACTCTGGCTGGAATCGACTTCGCTCTTGCCCTTCATGTTCGTTCTCCTTTTGCGCCTTCTGTCGGCGAACGTGGTATGACATCCGTCTCGTGCTCTTAAACTTTGCTCACCTGCCCGGAGGCATGGTCCTATCTCATCATGTCTCATTCCATACTCCGAGGCAATTGTTATAGAGTATCTGGGATTCCCAGAGGATTCGCCGGCCCGAGAAGCGATCGAAAGACAATTCGGGCGGGGTAACATGAAAAAACTCGTTGCCGCCTACGAGCAAGAAAAACTAAACAAAGCCTGGCTAGAAAGCTCGGCCACCGCTTGCCCTGGGTGTAGAGTGTACGTGGAGAAGTCATTTGGGTGCAATCATGTCAGTGGCCTGTTGATTTAGGCCCTAGTTTGCTCATAGCCATAGATGACTTGCACGAAATGCGGGCAGCATTTCTGTTATCGCTGTGGGGATAAACTACCCCCCGGTGATCCGTTCAAACATTTCTCAATCAAGTCCACACCCTGCTACAATCAGCTGTTCGATATGCAGACTGGAGATGACGATGATGAGGTGGTGTTAGGAGCCCTTGACCATTACTGACACGATCCCTATGCTTTGTTGTTATATACCTCTGTTCCTCCAGTGCATACCAGTCCATATTTAACATCTGCCATCTGCCAAGTTGCTCTGCGCAGCCTTTTAAATTTTTGAAAGCCCGCGCCGTGACTTTTGCCGCTGTGTAACAAGTGAGACTTTTAGATTTCTCTGCCCCCCCATCTCCTATTCGTACATTGAGTTTATATCCTTTCTTTGGTCCTTGTCTTTCCGGTGTTGTCTGTGTCCTCGTCGCTGACAAAAACAAAAAAAAAAAGACTACCGAAACATTGATACCACTTTGTGTCAATACCCTCCCAACCACATACCCTCAACCGCATCTATATATCCAAACCCCATTCCAGGATCAACACTCGTCTCCCTGTATACCTTCAGTTTTGGATTACGGACATGGATGTCTACACTACAGCTTTCACCTATCCACGCCGGTCGCGTCATACTCATTCCCCCAGTTCTTCTCTGGATGCCGAGCTCAGGGCAGCTTCAAATGACTCTTACTCGGCTGCTCATCATCTTCAGCATCTCAACAGCAACCTGTCGGATACTCCGGCCGCCTCTGATGGAGAGGCAATCCAAAAGCTCGCCATGCTCGCCATGACCCTGCACGGCTGCCATGTAACCTATATCATGACTGACCAGGGTAAAGGCTGGAATTTTCATATTACCGGGGCCTACCAGCAGGTCATGCTCACTCGGGGCATGATTCTCAAAGAGTGCCCAATTCAAGTATGATTCATTTTCATGACAATCCTCACAATGACTGAGGAATTGCGATCAGCACCGGGCAGCGATCAAGGTTACCCGTTCCGAGATTCTTGACTCACCTTCTTCGAAGCCAGCACTCAAACCAGATGTCCGACAACGGCTCGACGATATAGCTTCTCAGACTTTGGCACACATCGCTGTAGTGAATAGCCCGTTATCATTATCAAACCGCACCCCACCAGATGGTATCAACAACAGTGCGGGGTGGTCCGGCCTTGAAACAGAGCGCGTATGCGAGCTCGTTGTAACTGGACATGAGGATTCTGTGGAGCTGGCTTGTGTGCGCCTCCTTGTTATGTTAGATGAGTTGGTAGGTCCTTGGCTATCTCGTTCGAACAATATCTTTGACCATCCTAATATAGAGCGGATTACATGCCGAGTTTTGCGAAATCGACCACAAACTCCATGCGATCATCGCAGGCAGGAAACGCAGCGTTTTGCAGTCCATTCAAGAAGAAACAGCTACCAACATATATTTCCCCTCACCGCTTCAAGGTCTTATGGGTCCCGACTTGTCAAACTCGCCCAGCCTTTCTTCGTCAGGGAGCGCCAGAAACACTAATGTGATCTGGATCACGGGTGAATTCTTTGGCGTTCAGAGGGCCAGAGACATGCTCTTCCAAGTATCTGTAAACAAGGTGTGCTCATTTTCCTTCTGCGGCACCCTGGCTGAACCCGCTACAAGAGTAAATCTGTTATATCACGAGACACAGCGATCCTCCCCCGCAAACTAGATTGGATGGTGACAGACCGTTCTGAGGACCTCAAGGCCATAATGAGCGACAATGCAACATTTATTCATTTTCCCTCTTTGGGAAGCTCAACAAGTCTTATCACTGTTTACGGTGATCACAGGGTGAACATCCAACGCACCATTCGATCTATAATGCAACTTGTAAGCCTGTTAAGATACAGCTTGAGCACCATTGATGTATCGACACAGGCATGTCAATACTACGTCGGGTCTTTCTGGCTCTTGCCTGTCCAATTCAATGCACTGTTACCGCCTGCCACTCTCAGCGCAAGTTCAGTCGCTAATATCCTCAAGCAAATTTCCATTACTACTGGAGCCGAAGTTGTCTTCAAAAGCATGTGCTTCGAAATGCATGGGCTTGAGCAGGAGGTTCGCGCTGCAGTTACTATGATCATGGAATTAGATCTCATCAAGGTGTGTCTTATTATTCGAGCACTAACAAAACCAGCGCTCAGAATCACATATTAGACCTTCCACCATGAGATACGCTTCCAAATCGAGCTTTCCAATGACCACCGCGAATTCATCAGTGGAAAAAAGAATGGCAAAATCAACAAAATTATGCAGACGACAAATGTCAAGATCAAATTCGAAACTTTCAATGATTACAATTTTCTCATTGACATCGCCGGACCCGATAACTCTGTCCTTCAAGGCCTTTCCCTTCTCCAAGAAGAACTTCCGGCAGAAATATCTTTCCATGTCCCGGAAGCCTACCACAAACGCATTATCGGAGTTGGTGGCCGTAGCATTCAGCGAATTATGAAAAAATACGGTGTTTATGTCAAATTTTCAAACGCCGAGGAATTTGCAGCGCTCGGTGGTTATAACGACAATGATGATAATGTTGTTGCGAGGACTCCTGCCAAGAACGCGATCAATTTGGATAATCTGAAGCAGTCTGTCATGGAGTTGGTCAACCCCAAGGTTCGTGCAATACTTTAAATTAGAATCCATCTAATTCAGACTTGAATCCGACAGGATAAGGACTACGTAAATGAAACAGTTCTAATACCTCGACGCTATCACCGTACCCTTCTCGGGGAGAAAAGTATCTTCATTCGTGACATCGAAACCAAGACCAATTCTCGTGTTCGCTTCCCGGACAAGGAAACAGCCTCAGATGTTGTGACAATATTTGGTCCGGAAAGTCAAGTCCAGATCGCTGCCGCCATGCTACTTGTAAGCAACAATGACCAACTTTGAACTTCCCTGTTTAACTCTCAAATTTTCTATAGGATCATGTTCCCTTCGAGGCTGATATGGCGGTACCCCCCAGCCCTGAACTTTCTCGGGTCTGTTCTTCATCTGAATTCGGTAATCTCGTAGACCGTGTGAAGCGCGAGTTGCAAGTCGCAATTGTACCAAATATCAAAGCTTCATCGGGCCCTGGTAGCACCTCGAACGGCAACGAACCACCTTCCGACTATTCATTCAAGTTCCGATGTCAACGCAGCAACAGCGATTTCTTGATCACCGCCAGGGAAATGCTGGAACAGTTCCTCCTGAATCATAATGTTCATGTCTATCCTTCACCAACTGCTCACACTCATAAACGTGGGGATTCGTTTGCTGAAGCCTTCCCCCATTTCGATAGTAAAGTTCTCTCAAACCCCAAAACTCGTGGCCATGGTCTGTGAAACCCTAAACTGCAAGTTTGCCAGCACTGACACGATACTAGAATCTATGGACATGGGCCGCCCTGACCCAGCTGGAGATCGTAGGCTCAGACTTGCCAGCTCATCCCCCGACGTCAAGGCCCTATTCAACTCGCCCGCTTACATTTATAACCTCGAACATGAGGGCACCGATACTAACTTCATTTCCAATTCGATCATAGATTACTGGACCCCACTTCCACCAATTGTTAGTCGGCTGCATACTCGATTGTTAGTGCTAGCTAACACCCACACAGGGGACAGGTATCCCACACCGCACACGACATAGTGAAGATGCCATCAAGCGAGGTTCCGATTCGCTTCTTGAGGCCAAATTGAAGGAGCAAATCTCAAAACCTCGGTCCCTGCAAAATCGTGCTCAATCGTTAGACCTGACCTTTTCTCTTTCGCGTATCACGGAATCATCGTCCAACCTTCCCGCTCCTGATTCCCCCACGAATTCCGCCGGGGATACAGGAGGCGACTCAAGCCCGACCTCGGCCACTGCCCCTTCATTCCCCAGCGTCTACGTCCCTCCAATGTCTACAAGATCTGCCGTAATCGGGAATTCCGGCCAGCGTTTAGGTCATGTTCTTGATGAGGAGGCAGTCGAAGAGGTTTCTCGCGTCATTTCCAATCTTGGGCTATAACCATATCAAAATTGCGATGTTATACAATCTCCTGGACAACTCTTACATCTACCCTTGCTTCTTGTGCAGTCTACTCGATCCCGTTACTTACATCCACCCACAACGATTTGTACTCGGCATCCTCCCATGCCTTTGCCTTGTTCTGCTGACTCGTAACTATGATGTATATTATCTTCCCTACAGTAGTGGGCTGGCCGTATCCTTATCTTCAAACTAATAGAGACTGGGTATTACATGGGGCAATCAATCCACGGATTAATTGACAATCCATGGAACCTCAAACAACACGAAATCAAAGAACTCTTGTTCCATGAGTGTCTGATACTCCCCGACGAATTCCTCATCGTTCTTTGATTTCCCCTGATCGCGGTTTGAACGAGGACGAAGATAAGAGAAGTAACTTTGCAAAGCTTGGAAGGTTTTCTTCGTGCCTTTTGGTTCTGGCTGCTCGGAAACATTAGCTTTCTCGGGTCCATAGGCTTAAAATTTATTACCTTGATTACGATCCCGATATAGTTGGATGGAAGACCATAGCGAAGGACGCTTTCAACAAATAGGCGTACAACCTTCAGGTGTGTGAGAATTTGAAATGATTCTGAGAAATTAGTTCGTGACAATCGAAGAAGTTCCGTCTGTGGATGAACTAAGCCCAGCCGAAACCATAATTTGATGTTATCTGACCCATAATTCCTTTTCCGTAGTATCAGCCGTTTCCAGTTCCTGTCGCTGTTTGGCAATCTCTTCCTCTGAATAGACAAAGTCCCGGATGACGAATCTGGTGGATGGATGGATCATCAACATATGAGGGGTAGAGGAGTGACCGACGATCACTTATGCTCTCGACATTGCTGACAGAACTCGTCGTGAAACCTTCGAAATATTATAACACTAAATAAGGTATACTCATCGTCCGATGAGATTAAGCTGTGCATGAACTTAGCATATCCCCAAATCTTGAAAGTCATACTTACTTGGACGATCTTGGCACCACCATCGGAGCGATCCGTTCATACCGAAAGTTCCAATCTTTGACCAGAGATCTTAAGCATAATCAATACCCCTGTCAGATGACGAAAGTGCTGCTCACTTTGGAACAGCAACGAGAAGAGTTTCCATGTACTCAGAATCCGGGATGAAGTTCTCTTGGGAAACAACATCCACCAAGGAACGGACAGAAAGATTCCCGCTAGGATCAAGATCAGTGAGACCACATACCATAACAAAGTCCGTGCATACGTTTTCTTTCTCTGCATCTGAGTCAGAGAGCCTTTAACTAGATTGTAGTTATTGAGTTTTGCTTTCATGGAGTTATCGATCGAGGTCATTTCCTTTTTGATGGCTCTCCCTTTGACCTAACATTCAAAAATGATATGCGACATACCTTGTTCAAGGTGTCCACCATTTCTCGCATTCCTTTTTGGACCCCGTACCGACTCTCGTTCCATCTCCAGCCATTGAATAGATATTCATCCACACTCTTTTCGTCCACTAGGATGTGCTGGGCCAGCTTTGAGGGGTCGTTATTCAGTAAATTCCTCAGTGTATCGACAGTCCTAGCAACCACGGAGGTGAAGAAGCTGTCCTGTTTTGGCAATTCCTCCGAGAGGGCAACGAGACCGTCGAGAGTTCCGGTCTACTACGCGTTAGGTACTGATGTGTTTATTACCGCTGCGACACTACCCACCTTGAACGCAGGGATACTCAGTTCGCCCAAGTTATTGCGGGGAAGCTTCGCCTGTTGGTTTAGTTTCGTAGAGAGTTCCTGCATGATACCGTCTGAATCGCCATCCTGAGGCACTGTAATCAGCCAGGTGCTCTGATCCGATGGCATACTCTTGAAGGACTGGTACTTGGGCTGTGATGGTGAATGAAATACGAAACTGCTATCATGACTGTTGACAAGTGTTTGATCCTAGGTGTTTTGGGATCACAGTGACAAAATTCATAACTATAATAGCGTTGAACTACTTACCAATGGCTTTTATCAGTAATCGACTCCCGAGGAGAAATCCTTTCCAACTAGTTTCTTCGCGCCTAATGTCCTCTATCAGGCCTTCGCTTCTCATGTCGCCGCTCGAACTAAATGAGTTGAGGAATTCGGGAAAAGCAGTCGCCATACTTGATGCTAGCTGGTTCATGCCAAATTCGCCACGAAAGGCCCATGATGAATTCCTCTCGCAAAGGATACCAGGGGCGCGATATTTGGACCTGGACGTGGTAGCCAGCCCACATGAACTCGGTCTCAAGCATATGATGCCCAGTGCGCGGGTTTTTGCCGATGCATGTGGTATGCCCCTTCACTGGTGAACCTTCCGATGCACGCATGATACATATATATCTGTCAGAGAACTTCGGGATTAGACCATCTACTCATGTTGCGTTGTCGGTCTGCTTTTCCTCTGATCGACCTTTGTCACAAAAACCATAAATTTAGATATGACACCCATGGCGTTTTTTCCTCCCCGCGTGCTCTATTCATGTTTAGATCTTTTGGTCATCACAATTCTAGCATATTAAACGGAGGCCTACCCCGTTGGATATCCGACGGTTTTGAAATTGATAGCGGTCCACTTACAACCAACGCAAGCCAACCTGCTACTTATCCGACCCCCGAATTTCCTCGGGATTCAATTAGAAGTGAGGGGAAATTGCATCCACTTGTAACCCCACTTACTCTCTCCAGGCTACGATCAAATTATTGCAAACGCGTCGCTGAACCCCTCCACGGATAAGAACGCGGAACTTGTTTTGGATGCCCGCTCTTCTGGAAGGTGAACAAGTGAACTAAATTCACCTCGTCACTGGTTGATCCATGTTTAGGTATTGCGGTACTGACCCAGAGCCGCGCCCCGGGCTGTCATCAGGCCATATTCCACATTCCATTTCACTTCCGTTCAATTTATTCTTGCAGAAGGCTACCGGAACTACCGGTGCCGAGTACACGACACTTCTATCCGAACCCGAGCTGAAAAAAGCATTGGTCAAAGCTGTTGGTGTATCAGCTGCGGAGGATATCCTGACAGGGCGAACACATGTAGTAACCAGCTGCGGAAGTGGCATGACTGCGGCCATACTGTGGCTGGGCCTCAAACTTCTGGGTGGGAATAACGTTGCTCTTTATGATGAGGTATTTTCCCAGCATTGATGCAGAACTGTCTGTACTCACGTCCCCAGTCCTGGACAGGATACGCGATGCGAGCTACAAGCAAAATAGAAACATCCTGAAGGCGCAAATCCTTGTCTCAACCACGCGAATCCAATTCCCATTGATGATCACAATCTCATTTCGATTCATGAGTAGAGGTTTAGACAATACAAGCAATAAGTTACATATTACTACACAAATACGATGCGCCCTCTATGATTCCCATTGTTACATTTATAATCAGGTTCACAATTATTGACAGGTTTCAAATTCCAAAACAGCCATGAAAGGCGGGCGCCGGGTTGGTAATTTCCCCATAACACGAGCCGCTGTAGAACACGAGTGAGATTTGACAGACGGGTGATAATTTCATTACTTACGTCGGCCATTGTATTGAACCTCCACCCGATAATGCTTAGCACGTCGGAATAACGTTATTCGCCAACTATTCAATCATGGTCAACAATATCCACCAGCTGCATGCAGAAGGATGAACAACCTTTCGACCAATAATGTATTGTAACCCTTCTTCAAGATCTCTTGCAACAATTGCTGCCTTGAAAAGACCACTGCCTCCTGACACTCCCGGCGCTGGCTAGAGTGATGCTTGACGTCGAATGTATATGTTCCCCGTGTATCAGTCTCCCCTATGGCCACAATATCAAGCTCTACGGTTATTTATGAGTGGACTGAGCCGGGAGTAATATCAATTTGATCACCATCGTCGTCGTAATACATGGGAACGGGCTCTATAGCCTTGCTGTCCACAACCTCCCAGGGTGTTTCTGTCCTCCGGAAATTGAAGAACATGGTGTGATGAAGATATTGGAATCCGGTTGATGGTTATGGGTCAGATTCGAGGGGTGTTACAAACACGCAACACTGGTTTCATTTATAAAGTAGGATTGCTGTGAGGCACCGCCACATGATGAAACCATTTTGCGCCGCGTACTGCGGCAGAACTCAGGTTTCCCTGATATACATACACGGATTTGGGGAACCTGATCATCGTAAAACGCATGACCGAGGGTAAGTAGGGAGGGAGTCATCAAGGACGCGTGTCAGCTCGGCTGACACAGGCAGTCCGGCCGACCCTAACCTGTTGCAAATTGGATGTCGCGAATCCCAGGTGGTTCCCAGGATGGTTAGAACAAAAACTGAGTCGCGCGCTCCAGCAATCTGTGTTGCCGGAATACTGGCATCAGGCCAGACCGTGGACGTGCCATGAGGGGCGTAAACACCACGGGAAGTCAGCGGTCCATGATTTATATGCGACGACACGTCAGCGGCCCTAAACTGATCGGAACCGGCGCAGTGAAACGCATCTGATTCTTGTCGATATCGGATGATAGCGATCGATGAGCGGCGCTCTTGCAGTGGCGGGAGGTGTTCGACCAAGGGCATGACTCGCTCAAGTTGATATGTAAACCTCCAGCGATTCCACGCAATTATTGGGTTACATAACCCGCGCCACCTGTTTCATATGAAAACGACATATTCAGTTTGGAAATTAGGAGATTTGAATTAATGTCGCCGGATGCGTCAGCGAAAACAATAATTTGTGCTTGTTGTTCTGGAGGGCCGATGGCTTCAACAATCTGCGACACACGAGTTGGCAGGCATCCAAAGTTTCAGCTGCCACTGTCTATCTTGGTGATCTTACCCGGTTCATCGTTCAATCGCGCCGCTCGGGGAATACTAGGTTCAAATCAATAGTTTCTCCACTCACCCCCGCAGAATTACCGCAGACCCTGTCAGGGAATTCAGCGAGGACCTCACCATTGGTCCATCAGCTGTATGAGTAATCCGCAATTTCGCATCATGCTGAGGGTCAAACAACTTGGCTTGGTAATAGATGCCGCCGACTGAGATAATTAGTACAGCGCTGACCAAGGCGTTTTATAAGTATTGAGTAACATTTTAGGCAGACTTGTCGTTTCACGATAATAATAAACCAATAGCGAAGAAACCGACTGATACTGCTCCGCCCATGGATATGACTGCGCGGCTGGCGGCGCTTTGGGGTGTGGAAGACGGCGTCGTTTGTGATGTCCCAGTTGTATTGGCAAAAGAACTGGGGGGGTTGGTAATTTTGTTTGTACAGTTGACACTCGAAGGAGCGCTGAAATTGCTCGAGAGTGTTAGGTCTGCACACTAGGCGTCGAGTCAATTCCGGAGCATATTTGTGTCAATTCTCCACAATTCACCTGATAAAGCGGACCATCTCCCCCACTGAAAAGGATCTAAATCATTGTAAATACCAGGAATGTCATTTCTCTATTGGAATAAGAACAGACCTGTATCGTAACATTTTGACCATCCTTCAGCCCCGTTGCATTGGTGGAGGCGAAGTCCAAGGGAACACAGAAAACACCTGCCCCTTCCTGCTGAAAAAATGGCGTGACCGGTAAGAAATCGTTGAACGATGTCGGATTCGAAGCAATGGAGAGGAGAGTCTCGGCTATGGAATCAATTTGTTCACACACTTGTGGAAAGTGGGTAAGATGCCACTCACAGCTCCATTGAGGATGCTCGGAGTTCAGGGTAATGAATCCACCAGTCATGGGGAATTCGGAGCGATTTGCGGCAGGGCTATTGTAACCATCTGGAGATAGGGGATTATCATCAAGTGGCCACCGGCTGGGATAGACCCGAATGCACCGCAGAAATTAGGTTCGTTATTTTCAACAAACACTCCCCGGGGTGGCGGGAATTGGAGTTGAAAGTGGGCACAAGCGGGTAGAGTCAGAACAAAAGCAAAAATAAGAGTCTTCAACATGCTGGTCATATTGGGGCAGCCAGATGTAGAATTTACCAGTCAAGTAGTACGTCTTTTAAATACTCGAGTTGTCGACGCCGATGGGCGAAAAAACTTTTTTCCCGGAGTCTATTTTTAAGAAATCAGAAGTAGCACCAAATCAGTCACTACACCGCCAACTCGGCTCAACCTTTATGTGACATTTTGCCCATTTTGATCACACCAATATGCTGTGTGACCCCAAGCCAATATGCGTCAAGAGGGCCGGGCAGGGTTCGTTCCCACCATTGGGGCGTGACCGTTTCGCAACCTTGTGAAAAGTGGGACTGGGCATTTGCGGTTCAATTGATGGCCCGATGACTAAGCGCACAGCCACACAGAAAGGCGCCGCCCTAGTTTAGCATGCCACCCAGTGGTTATGGTGCAGTATCTTTGCGTGTCACCTTGTTACAAGTACACAGGAACAATTTATACAGCTACCAAGAGCTTATGAATAACTTTAGCACGTCTGAGCCCGTTTCAGTCACTTTGTCGGGGTGCACATCCTCCAGTTGGACATGGTCACACCTGTGACAAGTGCATCAAGCACCATCTTAGGGGCGTCTGAAAAGGTACACTTTCTGAAGTCACCATTAACC
>QGOG01000442.1:0-10552 GCA_003313185.1 Collybia sp. MG36
TTGCTAAGTGACCTCATAGCTTAGCGTTAGCTTTGACGTCTCTCGTTAGCAGGACGTAACAAATAGAGTGTTTGGGCAGATAGATTCTCTTCAACTCTTTTCCAGCTAATTCTGGTCTATCTGGTATTATTCCAATGGCTGTAATTAATTGGGTAAATGGATTTGTGATCTCACCCATACCTCCTCCCAACCTCTCCACTATTTCCCTGGTTGCTTCCGGGGGTAAGGCACTATATGGAATCAATATTAGATATATATTAGAGTGTGAGCAGCCCATAATATTAGCCTTGGACCCCCCTGGGCAATATTGAGATCCCACCCTCCTCCCCCAGGCCAACCTGGTCATTGAATCATAATGGCTGGGTCAAACAGTCTGGGAATTGAACCCCAACCTCCCATGTATATGTAGAACAATCTCAAAAAGAGATGATAGCATTCTGCTCCACGGTTCCCATATGCCACACCCTCCTCCCCACCCCCCTGCATACATCTCCTCACCATTCCTTCCCATGTGCTCTGGTGCTTTCTGCACTTTCATCCTGAAATTTGCGATATAATAGGTTCCTCATAGATCCCCCTGCTAGGCCCCACTTTACCCGGATACTCCAAACCTCCCCCAGGGAAGTTTCCTTGTCTGGATGCTTCTAGGGCCCTTATAAGAATATAAAAACATGTAGATTCAAATTATATCTAGCATTAAATCATATATGCAAATATGCAAAGGAAATCTGACCAAATTGAGCCCACTAGTGAGCTCACTGTGTGAGGCAGTGAGCACAACCATTGACAAACAAGGGCGGGACCCTGCAGGCGTGGCAGGTGCTGCCACAAGCGATGACAAACACCCAGGTGCCCGAGTGCGCGTCCATGTTTGTGGATTTTCGTCAGGTCACACATAGGTGTCACAGTTTTTGTTGTCTTTGCCTCACCCCCATACTAGTATATCAGTGAGTTCTCATTCGTTCCTCTTCATCCTGGGATTAAAAACCATCTATTTTACTCATAGATCATGTATCTGATGAGACGATAGGCATAGGATGCCCCAATCCTGCACACAGGGCAGGTTTTTCTATGGGAGACAGACCACCATGGCTCTATCTAGTTGAGTTCTCATCCATTTTCTGTCATCCAAGGGTTCAACAGGACCACTTTTAAGCATAGATGACGAATCCAAAGAGACGACAGCCATCGGAGATGTTGTTCACACATGCAACACATTTTTTCGTAGGTAGGGATGTAAATATAACTCATCTGGGCAAGTTCTCATCCATTCTTCTTCATCCCAGGGCTTACCAGAACTGATTTTAAGCATAGATTACGAATCCGAAGAGACGACAGGCATTGGAGATGTCGTTCGCACACGCGGGGCATTTTTTTGCCAGTAGGGATGTAAATACAACTTATCTGGGTGAGTTTTCATTCGTTTTCCTCCATGTTCACCAGGACTGCTTTTAATCATCAATTTTGAATCCGAAGAGACAACAGGCATTGGTGGTGTTGTTCACACATGCGACACATTTTTTCGTGGGTGGAAAGGCCTAGAACCATCATTCATGTACTTACTATTAGCTTATGTTACTTTTAATGAGTAAGAACACCCTAATATACCCAAGTAAAATGCCCATGATTAAGCCCAACGTTGAGCTCACTGTGGGGAACAGTGAGCAGAGCATCAGTAATTAGGGGCAGGACCCTGCCGAGTAATCTATTTATAAAAAGAATTCCCATTATAATTAATAGCGGAATTTGAATCAGCTGTGCGGCGGAGTTGGAAAAATTGAGCAGTCCAGTCACTGTTGCCATACAGACCAGTGGTGGCGCTGGCGCTGTTTCCTAGAGAAGAAGCAAAGCAAAGGTCGATGGAGTCGGATGGTCGATGTAGCAGTCTGAAACTATTTGGCAAATCCAAACCGCGATAATAAACAGAAACAGCAAGCAACAACAAACCCTCGGCCATGATATCTCTTCTTCATCCGCGAGCGTTCGTGGCTCATGTCCGAGTCGACCACCGACGGATTCGCCGCATGGGTCTCCATTGACGGCGTGAAACTTCCTCAATATGGGGTAGAGACCATGTTCATAGAGGGAGTGAAGATTGTCGCGTGTTGGATCGCGTCTGAGGTCGATACAGTGAGTCGCGTCCAAACTCTGTCCACATTCCGATATCATTGAAATACCAAGGCGTTCGAAGTGGGCTGGTCCATCCCTGCGCAATCGGAACAATTGATTGGGAAGGTCTATATCGATGGGATGTCAGTCGGGGGAGACATTCACCCTTTGGGTAGACCACACATCACAACTCGGTCATCGAAATATGTGTCAGCGACCGTGGCTCGGCCATTCATATTTTCGAGGCTGGAGTTCACAGGTGAGTGCTATACACTGTCTACTGTGAACATTGCCAGTGTATCAGCATCATAGATGAGGACGTGTTGGATACGAGCCACAGCCACCTTGGTGAAATCACCATCGAGATCCGGGTCATTGAATACCAGGCTGCATCGGAGAAGCCCAAGACCCAGCAGCAGCCTACTAAAATTCACGAGCGCGCGAAGAAGGCCATTTCTCACCGAGTCACGTCCGAATTTCTCTTGCCTTCCATGACCTCATTCATTGATTCGCCTTTACAGTTTTGTTGAGGAATGCGCCGTTGCTACACCCACGAACTTAGTGGATTGCGTGTTTGGGCGAAATGTAATCCTCTTCATTTTCCGGTATCGCCCGCGAGGTAGAACACTCCAGAGCCGCCGTTGCCCATCCCAAGCCTCATACCGCTCTTACTCTAGAATATCTTCAAGCGGAGGGTATCATGCCTCTGTGCGAGGCCACACAAACGGGCAGCTAAAACACTTGAGCCCCGGGCCTTGGAGGATAAAGGAGAGGCAGATTGCACGGAAGGAACGAGGTAGCGCGAATACGACAGGAGGAACTACGGGTGCAAAAAGAGGAGCTCGAATTGCGAAAGCGAGAGCTGCGAATACGGCAAGAATTGGCATTGGCAGAGGTGCAAATTCAAAAGGAAGAGCTGGCAATACAGAGGGAAGAGCTCCGAGTGCGTCCTTTGCTCTACGGGTCAGATTCATTTGACGACGCACGCACAGATCCAGCTGGACGCCGTGATGGCTAAGACCAAGAGTCAGAGGAAGAAGCCCAAGCTGGAGCCTCAGGAGGCGAAGTTGCGAGTGAAGACTGAGGCTATTGATCTTACGTGAACCCTGTTGAGGCTTGACTTTATTGTGCGACAATTTCTAATCTACATATATTACAACTATTTGCGTTTACATGGGATCGCACGCGACCTCAACTCACACGGACACGCCTTGATAGCAACCCGACGACATCGGGGTTGGAGACATCGAGAGCCCTATACACCAGTAGGCGCGACTTCAAGAGTGATGGCCCGGTGTACTCAACACGCATGGCCGCCCCGCCTGAAAGCCACCCACAGCATGGCGAACCCTAATCTTACACTCAGTGAGCCCCTTGGCTGTATAACAAGATATCAGCCGGGTTATCATGATTTGAATTCATCCCCAAACTCAGCGGCTGCCAAATCATCCTCCAATAACTCTACGCTATTCATTCGTGAGTCAATCTATAATTGTTTCATCAGATCTCACAAATCAAAGGGAGTGGCGGACCAGTGTCCAACGAGTCAGACGAGTCAACTTGAGAACGCGGGACTATGGCTTTGCCAGGAGCAGCTCCGAGTGCGGAAGGAGGAGCTGCGAATGCAACATGAAGAACTGCAGGTGCGTACTTGACGGTCTCTACGAGTTATATGCATCTGATGGTGCGCGGGCAGATCCGGTTAGCAATAGCAAGGGCGAAGCGCCAGAAGAGGTGATGCTCGGGCCTAGCTCAACAAATATATGAGTGAAGGCGGAGATGATCAATCTGACTTGAACGTCTTCTTTTGATTTCGATGGTATAATTCCCACGTGGTGCTACGTACGTGTATCCCGACTATTGGACTTCCGCGGCATTGCACGCCCCCCTTTTTTGCCTCGGGGGAGTCTTATTGGATGCATCGATGACGCTGGGGTGGCGGGCACTGGGGTGCTAGTGGCCAGGATGGAATTGGTTGATACAAGCTTGGTCGCGGGTGGGTCCCGCCGGCCCGCGTGTTGTCACATTGTAATTATGCGGGAATCAACAAGCAGCTTGGGGATTGAGCCCAAATATGCGCGCTTGGGAGCCCAGGGCTATAGTATGTTCCAATGCACTGAATATTTCCTGCGTGCGCGTCGTGAGCCCAGCTGCGTGGCCTTATGTGTGTCCAATATTGGATCTGGTGTCATATCATTCCGCATCCGCGCCAACAGTCTGAACGTCATTCTCCCACCTGCCTAGTGCACCTCTGGGACATACAAACTCACATTTGAGCCGGTACCGCGCCCGGTGCAGATGAGGGACCTTTGACGGTATGTGGGATTCCGGGATCCAGTACTATACTAGAATTTGGTGGATGTATGTTGGTCCAATCGGGCAGTGTGTTGGTGGCGTACACGCAGTGTAGGAATTGGCCGCCACCCAGATCGGTGATGGTAACTTTTCGGCTGAACTTTTCCAAATTGGCATGTGGCGTGAGATTATTTTGCAACAGTACCCGCATAGAAATTTAAAGCTACCACTGGTTGTTCAAGCAATGAAAGGATTCACACCCCAGCCGCGTTCACTTGCATATAAATCTTTTTACAGATCCCGAACATTGATAATACATGTGCGCTGTGACCACTGACGGATTTTCAGCCTGGGTCTCCATTGACAGCGTAAAACTTCCTCAATATGGGGTGGAGACCACAGTTATAGAGGGCGCGAAGACGGTTAGTTGTTGGATTGCATCTGAGGTTGACAAAGTGAGTCACACCTAAATTCAATATACGCTATCATTGAAGTGCGAAGGAATTTGAAGTGGGCTGGTCCACACCTGCATATCCAGAACAACTGGTAGGGGATGTCTTCGTTGATGGTGTGGAGATTGGGGGGTGGATCCATGTTTTGGGTAAACCCGATATTGCAACCCGGTCATGGAAGGGTGTGTCGGATACCACGGCTCGGCCACTCATGTTTTCGAGACTGGAGGTCACAGGTCAGTGGCAAGTGCCCTTCCCGACTGCATGTTGTGAACCTTGCTGGAACATTGCAGATGACGATATGTATTTGAATGAAGACCACAGCCACCTTGGTGAAATCACCATCGATATCTGGGTGACCAAATCCCCTCAGCCCGCATCCCCGATCCATCACACCCAACAGGAGCCGACCAAAGTCCACGAGCGCACGAAAAAGGCCATTTCTCACCGAGTCACGTCTGAATTTCCCTTGCCATTCATGATCCCACTTGTTGACCCCCATTGCAGCTTTGGTGATGAATTCACCCCCAAGCCCCAAAATATTCAGGTTTGTATCGACGAGCGGCGCGTGATGTCCTTCATTTTCAAGTATCGTTCACAAGGTAAGACAGTTCAGAACCACGTTCACCCATCCTAAGGCTCATACGTGTTAGATTATCTCCAAGCAGAAGGCATCATTCCCCTCGAACCCAAGCCAGATGTGAGGCCACACAAACGGGGGGCTGAAACACTTGAGCCCAGCGCCTCAGAGGATGATGGAGAGGCAGAGGTCCAAACTCGGAACGAGGAAACGCGATTACGCCAGGAGCAGCTACAGGTGGAAAAGGAGGGGCTAGAATTACAAGAGCGAGAGCTGCAAATACAGAGGGAAAAGCTCCGAATACGAAGGGAAGAACTCCAAGTGCGTCCTTTGTGGGCTCTATGGGCCAGATTCATTTGATGACGCGCACGCAGATCCAGCTGGATGCCACCAAGGCTAAGGGCCAGAGGAAGAAGGCCAAGTTGGAGCCTCAAGAGGTGAAATTGCAAGTGAAGACCGAGATTATTGATCTTACATGAACCACTGTCGAGGCGCTTGATTTTAACGTGCGATATTAATCTCCTAATTCCTAATCTATATATATTACAATTGTTTGCGTTTACATGGTATCGCGCACCTTCAAGCTTAGTTTACCGGCAGACTTGATGGCAGCTTGAAAGCCGGCGCCGGCGGGTGATTATCGATCAACATCCGCAAGCACTTGAAGTGTGGGTAATGATGGCCAATCTACTTGAAACCGCTGAGGCATACACGGTCTCATACATCTCCAACGTTGATACGCGCAGGATACACAGTACCCGTCCAGAAATTCCATCGCGACCATGAGCCATCCCCCAGCGAGCGCCTCGACTCTAAGCAGCCTTGGTGCCAATTGCTGAGATGCACGCCGATCCGGGTGCCGTGGCTGTCCCCGAGACTTGCAACGAACAACAAACCCATTCCCTCCGGGTCCACCTCTCGTCTGTATGAAAATGACTTCACCATCGTCGAGGCGGGTAATATCGATTTTGTAGGGGAAGAACCCGCAAGGTGATTGGCGCGATGGCGCATGGAACTTTGAGCAGAGTCCGAAGTGTCGTCCGTTTTTGCGTAGCAGGGTGTTCACCGCGATCCCCAGAGCGACAAGGTGGAAAGCATTTCCAGCGTGGGGCGGTCAGTCGATGCACAGCCGCCAATGCCAATTTACGGTCCTATATCTGCCTTGGCTCGCAATCGGCTGGAACGAGGTCATTAGAATTTGCCTGCGATGAAAAGAATGAAACATGGGTGACAAATGAATGTGTCGCTCCACAGACTACGCCTCTGAAGAATATTATGGTAGTCGACGAATGTCTGGAGCGAAGGCTCTGGTCCTTCAAAGCCAATCTCATTCTGCACATTACAGATCAACACCGGGTGACCACAAGAGTCTATATCATGGGCGGCTCGAAAAGGGGCTCCGGGGGCGGGAGATTCGCCTGCCTGAATTCTTCAGGGCTGGCTTGGTCTGATGGTAATTCTTCTTGGTATGTTTTGCCGTTTCTGGAACAAAGTGCAACGGTGCGGATCCTGACTGAGATGATGATAGTGAAGAATTCCAAGGCGGAGGAAGGATTGAGAGCGAATGCGTCGAGCAGCGGATTGAGAAAGAGGCCGGGGACGGAAACTTGAGCGCGAGAGGAGACAAAAGGGGGCCTCATCGTAAGGTTGGGCCCTCACCACGATGCGAACATGGTCTGCAGCCGGGGCAGCCGGGAAAGTATCTGATAACATGACCAATGGCGACAAACAATCCTCCTTATCAAATTCATACCTGTCGACTCCATCCTCGAAGTTTGGATCAGTGGGAATCGAGACGTGCCAGAGATTAAGCTCACTCGCGCTGACACTCTTTAATGTATCACATTCCTTCACCTTGGACGGTTTCCTTGAGGTAGTGGGTATCCTCTGAAGCAGCAATTTCGACAGGGAAGACGTGATCCAGGTCATCGCCAAGGACGTAGCAGAGGAGAGAAAGAACAACCGACATGGAGATCTGGCAGTTGCAGTTGCCTAATGAAGATTAGAAAACTAACTTGGAGGTAATAATCATGTCTTGAAATTATACACAGGTGCGGCGTGAAGCTCGAAGCCCGATACTGCAACTCGCGAGTCGCAACGTTTCACAGTTTGGATGAGCATGATCAATGAAGCGTCTGTCCCGCGTGCCGTGTCCGGTATTTTACCCTCGGTGATTATATCTATTGGTGAAGTTTGTTACGCCGTGCATAACATCCCGGGCCGCGTTGAGAAAAGCAAAACCAAGCTCCGCCAGATTGAGTTTCGGGCCGTAATCCGATGTGCCCGGACCGTTTTCAACGGCCCATGGAGGCTTCGTCAGAAACGCATCTTCGAACCGCACCCATCGCGACCCTCACCCCCAGGCGACACTTCGAGCGGGGTCAAACATTTGCTTCATTACTAACTTATCAATGCGATCGATTCGCAATCTGATATCCAATTGCAGAGGTTCTGATGACTCACCATCCTGCAGAGCTATTCTGGTACCAGACGCATCCCAGGCCCTTGATGAGCTGACTACTAGCTTTACCAAGCGCCAGGATTACAATGCAGCAAACCACCAAGCATGCCCCACCACCCAGGGCCTTGTGTATATAACGCGTCCCGCAAGGGTGCATCTGCAGCCCCCACAACACCCTCAAGCGGTCTGAAGACACTTTCATGGCATCCCAACCATCCGAGGCCTCCCAAATGACGGATCTGGAGCAACAAAAGCCCAATGGATTCAGTCTCAGTGCCACCTCAACACTCTGCGAGGGGCTTGATGAGAAGCCGAAGACAGTACCCTCAATCGTCGCACCGGAACCGCTGAATCGCACACGCAAAATGTTGATATTAGCAGTTTTGAGCGGCGCGCAATTCTTCGATGTGCTCAATGCGTGCGCTGCTATCGTGTCCCTCCCCCAGGTATGTTGATCCCGCTTGAATATCGAACGGTCGTAGTGACATGGCCTGTCTAGATGGCAAAGGATCTCCAATTCGAGGAGGGCACCACTCAATGGGTCCTCTCCGGATATACATTGTCATTTGCGGCGTTCATGCTCGTCTCCGGTCGACTCGGGGATATCTTCCATCCGAAACCAATCTTCTCTGCTGGCTTTCTCGTCATCGGCCTGCTGAGCATTCCAATTGGCGCTAGCGTCAACCCAATTATGGCTATCGTCTTTCGCGCGCTGCAGGGAATTGGTAGGTTCATACAGTAATCTTGCCCGATTGATACTCAATATCAGGGAACATTAGGAGCTGCAATGAATGTGCCCGCCGCGGTGGCCATGATCAGCATGTACTTCACAGAGTCTAAAGAGAGAGACCTGGCATATGCTATATATGCTGCTGCCGGTGCTGTGGGTAACGTCACAGGCTTGATCCTTGGCGGCGTCCTAACATCCACGGTATCGTGGCGATGGGGTTTGTGAATTCACGAAGCCGAAAAAACAGCTCTGACTTTTTCCCTCTAGTTTTCTACATATTAGCAATCGCCATGACTCCTATCGCAGTCCTCTCCTGGTTCATTCTTCCCTCGTATCAGATACCACCTAAATCTGAACGCCGGAGTATCGACTGGCCGGGTGTAGTTTGCCTCACACTTGGACTCATCTTCTTTGTTTTCGCCATATCGGAAGGAAGCTCAGTTGGTTCGTCCGTAACCCTCATATGTTCAAAACACTTGACTGACACACCTCCCAGGATGGGGTTCGCCTCGTGTCATCGCGACACTGGTCCTCTCTGTGGTCCTTCTGATAGGTTTCTTCGTCATAGAGCGTGTCGTCGCAGACCCCGCCTTCCCGCCCAGCACATGGTCCAACAAGAATTTCACCCCACTATTCTTCTATGCTTGCACCCTCTATTGGTACCTCTTCGCGACGGAAATGCAGTTGGTCCAACTATTCACCGTACGTCCAATCTCATCTATTATTCGTAATTTGTCTGATCTTGACTTTCAATTAGGACGTATGGCATACCTCTTCACTCTCAGCCGCGCTTCGCTGCCTTCCCCTCGGGATTACCGCCGGCATCGCAGCTTACCTCACGGGCGTATTTGCTGCTATTATACCCCGCCGACTTCTTTTGTCGATGGGTCAAGTCTTCATGGGCGTGGGCGCTCTTCTCTTCGCCCTCGGAGATGGCCCCCAAAAGTATTGGTCTCACATTGTCCCCGGAATGATCATCGGGATGGTGGGATTGGCAGTCGCATATGTCGGGTGCACAACCGTCGTCATGGAAGGCGCCAGGCCGGGCGAAGAGGGTGTTGTGGGCGCAATGATGTACACCGCCTATCAATTGGGGGCAACGATAGGTCTAGCCAGTCCGTATTCTCGACCTTTATCATTTCGCGAGCACTCACCACTCGTCTATGTTTAGTCGTTACTTCAATAACAATCGGTGTCAACAGGAACCAACCCTCTAGCACCGACTGGCCAGGGTATCAGGCATCGTTTTGGTCAGTGGTGGCGATGGACGGGCTGATGATAATCATGACCTATCTTTTCATCAAAGATTGAGCATGCACGCCGCCTGGTTTTGATAGATATATGTAGCTATAGATATAGATATGTACTAGTACCTACACAACTCTTCGATAATCGACGCCGTCCTCAAAGCGTGGACTGGTTTGAATCGAGACTTGCCAGAACTTGAGCTCACTTGCGCTCTTGAATGTGTCGCTTTACTTTGCCTTGGCGGCATCCTTGGGAGGCAATGAATTATATCATAAACCTTGCGCGTGGTGCTCGACAGGCTAAAACTCTCAACTTGCATTGATGCTTGATTCACAATTTGAATATCGATGATAAAGCATCTGTCCTGCCCACGCTGGCTAGCGTCCTGCGTGCCGTGTCTGGTGTCCTGCCCTCGGTGGTCATCTCTGCTGGTGAAATATCGTTTCGCCATGCATCTGGTGGGTGTCAACGGCCGTGTTGAGAAAGAAAGCAAGTTGCGAACAGCGCTCGGCCAACGGAACATTGAAATCTTGAAATTCCGAATTCAGGCCTCCGGGCCAGCTAGCTACTATCAGTTACTGTTAGTTCGGAGGGCCCCCCATTTCGGAGACTTCTCAGAACTAAATATCTCTCTGCACCATTTCCTCCCATACTTCACAGGTGGTCTTCTATGTCAA
>QGOG01000444.1:0-18984 GCA_003313185.1 Collybia sp. MG36
CTGGTGATGCTATTTATTCCAAGAATGCCGTCAATAGGTGGTGCGGACCCCGCCAAAGTGCATGGCATGACACACTATTTCTGAACCTTGTGCCCAGCACGGATCTTTTTCTTCAAGAGGTCAGCCTGCCCACAGCCGCGTGATCAGTGGGAGAAAATGCGGGATAGGCCAGAAAACGCGACCTTGTTGAGGAGGAGCACCAGGTGGGCCTTTTGCAGCAGCTTGTTCGAACAGATGGCGGTGAAGAGCTGGAGTGAGTCTTCGATCCGGTTCGTTCGAGGGTCTTCCTCCAAGTACTACGAAAACGGGGGGCGAATCTAAGAACGAGAGAAATATAGAAAGAAGGGGTTCCACGGACCTGATCGAATGCGCTGATTGGTGCTAATGATCATCAGTCAGTTGGAGCTGGGTCGGCCGTGGTGGTAAAATTATACCCAAGAAGATGATTGCTGTGGCTACATCAAAGGACTGTGTGAGTCTGTGGGTTCAAAAAGCAAAAGAAGAGGGAAGCCAAGAAGATGGGATTTTCCAGCGATCGGGTGGTAACTGGATGGGAGGAATAAAAATTCAAGGTAATCACCATCATCGAAGTATGGAACCCATGCATGCCTCTGGAATAGAAGTAGCATCAAGTAAAGCGAACATGGTTGTTTTTGTCATATGAAAACCCACCTGGCCGCGCTGCACAGTGGGTCAGCTATCTCGCTGCTATTCGTTTCAGAAGTAATTGAAAATAATACTAACCGCTCCCCCAACGTCATATAATTTCCAGTTGTATGTGGAGCCAGCCATGTTGATGAGAAAAGAATGTTCCATGACACCTAGAGTTTGAAGGCGAACATTCAGAATGTCATCTAATTAACCAAGTGAGGCCGATAGTGCGTTGACCCTGGTTTGAATCCGTACCAGTGGTCGGAAGGTAGTCCGGTTCCGCAATCCGCTGTATGTGGTCCAGGAAGCTGGACAGTGTGTTCGAAATGTGATAGCAAGAATAAGAAATCATACGAACAATGGGGCCGATTCGTCTAGCCTTAATTTGCGAAGTTCCACCAGCCGCTTAACGGCATGGTGCCTCCAGAGCGCCTCGATGTGGGCGGAAACGTTACCTAATGTCCTTGCGGCGAGTAGCATAATTTCGGCGCCTCTTGGGGACGTTGTGCGTTCTGACTTGGGCCAGTTAAGGTTGGGAGTGACAAGGGCCTGCCACCCTGAACGGACGAACGCCCCAGTACGCCCACCAGATATTGAAACACCCCCGTTCAATTCAGATGCCAACGCGTCCTCCGTGGAAATGAGAGGGAGAAGCTTCGCACGCAGGTCTGCTATCTCGGCCTGGACTAGTTCGGTTTTGTGTTGGTGGAAGCTGACTTCCTGTATATCGGGCTCTGGTGAATCGTCGTCTGGTGCCGAGTTTGAAAATTCATAGTCCAGTTCACTGAGAATCATGCGAACGGCCTTGAGGATGTTGAAGTACACCACTGGGCGCCAAGAAGGGCGCTCGTGGTCAAGCGTTTGCGAGGCATAGTAGAGTTGAAATTGTTTCTGCAGAGTGGATTTGCCTGTCGTACAAGCTAAACAGATGATCTCGTAACAGTAAACCCGGGTCCCCTCACCGGACTCAGCTTGGCCAAGTAACATCACTGCAGATCAACATGTTAGGCTGCGTGAAAGCCCCATGGAGCACAGCCGGGGACGTGCCTTTGACTGTTTTATGGCGCGCCTCCTTCCATTTCACGGATTCTTGCTAGAGAGACCCACGGCCTGAGCCATTTTTGAACGAGACGCTCGACCCTGGTGGGCTTACCTTTAGCTCCTCGTCAATCATGTTGCTAACCTTTCGAGCGTCCTCATCGTAAAACCGACCTCCTTCGATATCCTGAACGATCTCCACAGAGGGGCCGGCCACGGCGGTAGAATCCTGGGGGGGCTGGCTCGGCGATGCAGACATGAGAGAGGCTTCAAGAGTCCTGCAGGGATTTGATTTCGGGATAATATAGTTCGCACCTCATCAGGAACCTGTCATTGGGTCCACACCAACTTAAAGATAGCACTTGGGCCGATAATCCACACTCCAGGAACTAGCACGTATACCCACCCGGGCCTCGGGGAGTCAGACTCGGCGTGACCCCATCATGTCAACCATCATCAGATTGAATCATTCGTGGCACTCGGCTGATTGACTTGGAACAACTTCACACCTCAAAGCCGTTCAGAGATCTCTCCTTCGACCCGTCTCGGCGGGGCGGCTCGCCAGCCAGACCAGTTTCTGTGTAGAAACTCGTGACTTGATACAGATACCGAATCTTCCATTGTCGAGTATGTAAATCTTCTGGCCCAATGCAGCTGTTGATATCCACACATCCGTTGCCTTGCCAATGTGACATGCAGACAAGAAATCCCATGACTTTTGGAATATAACTTACGGCAATGGTGATGGATCCGGGGCCAAGGATATCAATTTGGTCGGTGCTTGTGCAGTCAACACGTATCACTGCACAGCTGTAATGACACAACCGAGTCTTTTGTCCGGGTATCCCGGGCCCCTCAACGGCTTGCACGGTGTGCATTGTAGCCATGTACAACAGCCTTTCTCTATAGCTGGTACTAGCCTCGGGTGAGTGGTTCCCCAACAATTGATCGAATCAGCAGTACATAATGCTGTCGGTGACATAAAGATGTTGAATCAAACATTAACCGCCATATGTCTGTAAAAGTGCGCCTCGCATTTATCCATCCCCCGGTGCGCACCGGGGTGATACATCTGTTGTTTCTGAAACAAAAGAAAATACAATCTTGATTGACTTTTTCATATGCTGATCCAATGCAAAAAACGAAGTGTGTCTGTCCAAAACCTGGATCATCAGATATCGAATCTGAAGTCTTCCAACTCTACTTGAGCCAAGCCGAATAGATTGAGTGCATCACTATCATTCATGGGCGGACTGGATTTGACAACATCATTCTTGATCGCCCCGAGCCGCCTGATTTTCGTTCCAGCTAATACGGGTGGTGATGGCTTGTGGTTCCTATAAACAGATGTAGATGTCGTAGGCCTGGCTAGGGTGCGAGCAGGAACGGTCTTTTCTACCCTTGAACTCGCAAGCGCTGTGCCTGGGCGCTGTGGTCTTGAGGGTGTGGTGGTGGTAGCGATTTTCTGGGCAAGCGCCGTTCCCGGGCGCCGCGGTCCCAAGGATGCGGTGGTGCTGATTTTGTGGGTCTTTTGTGTTGTGGGGCGCAAGCCGATCGTGTGAGGAGATTCATTTTTGGTCGACATCGACCGCGATGGGGGGATAGTACTCCCAGTCTGTTGGGTTAGGGGCTTGGAAGACTTGTTTTGGGCAAGCGAAGATGTTGGAACACCGGAGCGGGGGAGGCGGGGCCGGATAGTTGCTGAGGTGGATGTTGAAGCACCGGAGGCAGCCTTCGTGACATGTCCCGTCTTGAGTCTACTTTCGGCTCTGGTCTTTGCGGCTTGTCGTTCCATCTTTGCTTGGTGGAAGGGATCGTCGGATTCTGGAAATCAAGTGGATTATAGTGATATTATTGAGCTGTATTAGTAAACCTACCAACTGCGGGTATCTCGAACATCTTCCAAGACACAAATTCAACGTCCTGCGGACCTACTGACAGTTCAGGCAGTGGTGAATCATCATATGGACAAGAGTGTGCCAAGCTGAGTAGAGTTTTGCCGACTGTTTTGTAGTCAGGTAGTTCGAAATCGAACGGAGGGGTGTATGGAAGATCTTGAATACGGGTGAGCACTGAAGCGGCGATAAATTTGGCTAAACGCACCCAAGGTATTCGGGGCCATATACTCAATTTCATCACAATCATCTTCTGGAACAGCTTCCTGCGCGACCGCCTCGGCCAGCACAATGCTCCCCTCGCTAACATCCCAATGGCCACCTTTATTCATAGGTGTCTCAAAGCTCTTACTCGCGCTGCGAGGAACGCGGACATGCTTTCTCGTTGTGCTGGGACGCTGGACTGTGTCAGATTCCGGGTTGGTCGTTTCCGGATCGAGGAGCAACAGGTTGGGAAATTTCAAAGCTTGGGGTAGGGGAGTATTGTATTGTCCGCCGACACGATTAGGAAACGGGGTCTTATCACCAAGCGGACGGGTGGGCGCGCGTGCCACGGTGATCGTTGGTTTCATGGACACATCTCGCGACGAACCGCCGTCTTTTCCGAGTTCTTGTTTTACTAGGGAACAAGCGTCAAGGTGAAACACGCTCTCCAGTTTGGAGGTTACTCACGAAGTGTGCCACCATGGAATGGTGTTCGTGAAGGTTTGGGTTTG
Organism: Collybia sp. MG36; assembly: GCA_003313185.1. Taxonomy (NCBI): domain Eukaryota; kingdom Fungi; phylum Basidiomycota; class Agaricomycetes; order Agaricales; family Clitocybaceae; genus Collybia; species Collybia sp. MG36. The sequence goes on from QGOG01000444.1 coordinate 4,301, forward strand.
GCATTGAGCGTCATAGCACCTGCGTGAATGACGTTTTCGCGTCCGCCCTTCAGAGCTCGCCCGGGTGTCTTCGTTGCCCATCCTTCGCGTAGAGAGAGATCTGGATTGGCATGTATGGGGCGGGAGCTCAACATGGTTGAGGTTCAAGTTGATCGCGTAAAGTTGGTGTGTGTTTGAACTGAAAGTTGAAAGACACGGTCGCGGTCACGTGCGGAGTATATTTCCAAATTCAAATTTCATGTTACCGCTGCGCTCCGGCCACATGTGCATGGCCTGTGGGAATCATTAGCATTAGGGCAGAGGATCGTGGATAATGACATTTCAGATGAGCGCAGAGGATGGGGCTTTAAACATGCACGTGGTGACCAAAGTGAGAGTTGCATAAATAAACTTAAGTACCATGGGATAGTGGAAATGTTCGAGACCCAAGGGCCACTCAAGTAAGGCGAATGATACCAACCATCACAACAAAAAGGAGTATCGCGGCCACCAAAATAAGAAAGACCAAACAGGACGTCGACCCGGACTTCCCCCGATGGTCCCGTAGCCGCACCCTTTCCTTCGTCAGTATATCCGAGTTTTGCTCTAGTTTCTGCTGCGTCTCTTCTACAACGGCCTGGTCTTTGGAGAGGGAATCAGAGAAGTGGAGGGCGTTCCGCTTGAGCTGTGTAGCCATTTGAGCTAGCTGGTCTTGCAGTTCTTGTTGCAGCGCTGTGGAGTTGTTGAGGAATCGCGGGGCGGCGCCCGTTGTAACGGCATTAGGACGTGAAATCGTGGATGGCGTGATCAGAGTTGGCATTGGTGAGATGGACTGGGATTCGTGGGTGTCAGATGGCGACAACAACAAATTATCTGTGATATCGTTATTCGTGGAGGTGGGATCCTGAAGGATTGGTTCTGGTGCGACCTCGTGAACGTCGATGGGCGCAGCAGGGATTGGGATGGATGCCAAGATTGACATTGGCCGTTTTATTTGAGGGGCAGCTCGCTATCACCACGATTATTTGATAGTTCCTGCGCAAGTTATAGATGCTCACCTTTTCAGCCGCTTGCATGAATTCCTCAACCTGGTCAATTGTCCCTCGAATCTCATGATACTTGCGTACACCCTGACTGCAACAAGCTTCAACAGTGCTGAAATTTCGGGCTGAGTTCAACTCACGGGTCTACACCGTCGAAACATGATTCAACGCTATTCAAGAGCTTCCGGGCAAACTTTACTTTCTGGTAGTGGTATATATCAAATCAACTGCCCATAACTTCGGAAACGGCAAACGCACCTGCAAATTCCCCAAGGCCTTGATCCAAACAGGTCTGGACGGGGGTCCCTCCCAGCCGTCCTCCAGCGTCGCCTGTTGAAGCCGCTTGACCAGTCGCTTCAGGTTGATTTCGTCATGACGCGCTTGTTCAACAGAGTAATGGATGCTTGTCATAACGTCAGGGAATTAACGGAATATTGGATATAGTGGCGTTTGCGCAAGGCGCGCTGCTTCGGAATTCCTCACACGTGGAACTGCGGTTTTGTTTGGCAACATCCTCCAGAATTATCAATGACGCTGACCGATAGATTACACTGATCACACGGAATACATGGCTTGAACGGTTGGATAACGAAGGAGTTTTCTGGCAGTCTCCAGGCCAAATCAGTCATCGGTAGAGAGTTGGGTACTACGTTGACCAAATTCGAGGTTTTGCTCGTGGTATTTATGGGTGTGGATGAAGAGCCTGGAGAGGTAACAAAACCATCCATCGGATAACCAGAAGGCTCTGGCCTCCAAAATCCAGTCATACTGTCATAAGTGCACCGTACATCTGCTAGAGGGGCAGTCTCCCACTTCGTCACACTACTACTGTCGCTTGTTATGCCTAAGAATAGGGGTGGGGGCTCGCCTCGAGCTCGAGGATCATTTAGAGGTAGATATCGTGGACGGGCGCCCGGTCGAGGTCGGGGACGGGGTGCATTCCAAAACGGCGGGGAATTTACTGATGGTTTTGATCATGTTATACAGGTGTGGCCCGATGGTTTGTTGCCTCCTACTCAGTGTCGGGAAGGATGTTGAACAGCATGCACCAGCCGAGTTGGAGCGGTTTGCGAGTCCGTCCCCCCGGCCCAACGCTCATCCAGTAAACAACAGTTCTGGGACGAATACCCCCAAAAGAGGGCGAGGAAGAGGCGGTCGTGGGCGTGGCGATTCTCCTCTGCGCGAATCACCACGAGGGTTCCAGACTCCACCCAGAGGTAGAGGTCGTGGCCGTGGTGGATCTAAACTGAAGCCGGACGCTCCCCTTTCAAAATTATTGTATCAAGAACGCCCTCTCCTTCGTCCGGTCATATTCGTGCCTTCAAAACATACGCGTGTTCTCTTTCAGGAGGAGGAGGAAATATTTCGAGCAGTGATTGAGGAAGTCGGTCAGTCATTCCGCTTGATATTCCACGCTCTTTTGTAACGTAGCTGTAGGAGATGATGAGGGAAGTCATGTACCAACTGCTGATCAGGTGGCCCGTATATTCAGCGGGAGGATTCCGCAGATGTATTCATCCACGTCTGATGCGGACGAAAAAGCAGACGGGCCTGAACAAATGGAAGAAATAGATTTTCACGACATGGCTCGGCTTCGGGAAGAAGTTGACATGATTATATCTTCAACCCCCGCGACCAAAATCAGTGATGAGATGGTGGAAGAACAATTCCGTGGTATTCCAATTGAGGTGGACTCTACCTCAGCCACCGCAACCAATTTAATGGTTACACCTCAACCCAGGGCCATATCTCTTGCTTCAGATCCAACTCTGACCACGCCAGAGCTACCTCTCGGCACCCCCACATTGAGCTTCCATGTTGCCACGAAAATTACTTCCTCCACGAGATCCCGGGATTCGACAAGCAAAAATTCTCAACCGTTGGGATTTTATGTCGATACTCAGCCCAATCTTCTTGCCCAGCACCCTGCGGTCTCCGATCCTACTCATTTTCTTGAGGACCCGGATACGGGCGAGCCCGATGAAGTGATTGTTTATGTTGCACCCCATCCCAGATCAGGGAAATCTGTCACTCCTGTTGAGCCCGCGCCCACTCCGCTGCTCGTCCCTTCGACCTCAATTCTCACTGGGACCTCGTACTCCGCTAGCTCTCCTCGCGTCAACGCTCAGCCATCTATGACACCCCCGCGCACTCCCATCCTAACAGTTCCCGATTTTGACTCCGTCTCTTTTTCGTTTGTCGATTCCCCAGCTCCTCAAAAGAAAACCCGACAACTACCTGTACATGTGGCTCGCTCGAAGAGCAAAGCGAAAGCCATCACTCGGAGACAGGAGGCCCGTGTAGCCCGGAAGCGTATAGAACGGCAGGGAGTGTTTGGGTCATTCGGCGCGATCATGTCAGAATCACAGCTGCGGGGAGGTGAGCGGAAAGATCCTAGATGGGAATCACGTAGGCGCGGCGACTCGGATATCGATTGGGGTGACGGTGATGGCGACAGCGGTGGTGATAATGTGGGAGCTGAAGGCATGTCGCTCGATCCTGACCTCGAAATTGACATGGCCGCCATGGCGCGTTTCGCGAATGGTATGGCCATGAATGGGGGTAGATTTGTCACTATGGATGATATCGCTGACGAGGCCAAAATTGCGGCCGAGGATGAGGAATCAGACCAGAGGTCTGTTGGGAGTAGTGCTGATGAGAGTGAAGCCATCAAAGCGGGTATTGAGGGCATGTCACTTGGCCCAATTCCAGATCAGGGAGCCCACACACAACGTCTTGATATTGGAGATGGCCTCCATGATGCCATGGATGAAAGCAGAGACATGGAAAATACCGGTGGCGAAGATGAGATGTCGGAATCTGACAACACTGACGAAGAAGAGATAGATGCGATCGTACATGAAGAGGAGGTTTTGATGATTTCGGAACCTCTGGATGTGATGGGCGACGCCAGTGATGAGGAATCGTCCGAGGATGAGCACCAAAGCCCTGTGACGGGATTCCAAGCCCGATTGCAGCGGCTGCGGGATAAATCGCATAGGAGACGCCCGGCGGCTCACCTATCGATGGACGAAGATAGCACCGATGGGGAGGGCATGTTCGCGAGAAATTTGTCTTGGGCGGATGAGGACGAGTCCTTCATTGCTGAAATTCAAGTAACCCCCTCCGTTGATCTACATTCGTATCCACTCACGCCTTGCAGGACTTGTTGGACGAAAACCAGGATATCATCGATGGGCACAACCGCAAGACGCGTAACAAAATTTTCCGGTCGATTCGAGATGGCGAATTCGGGAATGTGGCCGGACCATCTAGTGCGAATTCTTGAATTTCAATTGGTTTCCATTATCAATGACATTCCCTGCAGGACCCAAGAACAAGATGGATAAAAGCCTCCCTCTTGAACTACAAGAGCAGTGGGCTCGCGACCGCAAAATCAAAGCCGAAAAGAAACGCGCGCGGGAGCGCGAGCGCCTCGAGAACGCCGCGGATCCAATATCCAAGAAAAAAGGAGGAAAGAAGGGACGGAAGGCAATGCTTGCGGCCGCGCGGCTCGATCCCACAATTCACGTCCTTCCTAATCGCGTCATCGACATGGTTACCCTCGTGCAACAGATCCGCAGGTTCATCAGCAATGTTGGCGGGCCCGTGTCCATGTCTCTGCCCCCCACCGATAGGGGAACAAGAAAGAACATCCACGAAATGGCGCTCGCGTTCAACCTCAAGAGCAAGAGCCAGGGGTACGGCGAAAGCAGATACACAACGCTAACGAAGACGACAAGAACAGGATTCGGGGTTGATGAACGCAAAGTCGCGAAGATTGCCCGAAGGGGCGGTGCTGCTGATTTCGTCCATCCAGGAAAGGGCAAGGAAAAGGCTACTTCACGGCCCATCATGCCGCGTCCCAGAGATGGTGATGAGGTCGGAAAAGTACGTGTTATTTTTACAGTTCATGTGGTGTCATGGTAGCTGAATTTGGTCTAGGCTGCACCCAGAATCGGAGAGTCCAACAGGGGCTTTAGAATGTTGGCTCTGATGGGATGGACTGAAGGGACGAGAATAGGCGTCTCTGGGGGTATCGATGTTCCGCTGACCGCCGTCATCAAGAACACGAAATCGGGGTTGGGGGCCAAGTAGCACCCCATCCATTCTTGCTATCTCTTTTGATGTGTTGGTCGATTTCGATTGATATAATGATCATTATCTTGCAATCTGACAGCACTGAAACGCCATGAACTTCATCACGGAGACCGCGATCCGCGCCCAAATCATGCGCTAGATGAACAGCGGAAGGCAAGCACATGAAAATCCAGCTCAACACCCATCGTTCTATAACCCAAGGCCCGAGCCGATCTGATGCTGCAGTGACAGGGTGCTCAGAAGATCTCAACTGCGGGGTCGGGATCAAGAGTCCAAGCGTCGCGACGCACGATCGCCATTCCAATCGTTGTACCAGGCGCGTAGGTGTCTACACCGAACCCCAGTTGGGTACGTGCTAGCGTATACTATCACTACACCCGGCGAGGATCTAGATATCCAGGTAACGAATAACGCACTAACATTTCTGTCGGATACACCATGGAGCCTGCGTTCTACTGCCACCACACCAAGCCTCAAAAAATTTGTTCCATGGGCACCGAGACTCTTAACATAGCCACTTGTGGATACGTAGGACCAGCATTCAAAGAATGCACATGTAAGCGCACCCCTGCCGGCGTCGCGACACGGCGTCGTCATACTACATAGTCGTCCAGTCGTCATACCAGAAGTCTGTGACAAGTCAATATTGAACCCCTATTGTGTATGTCCCACAAACCCGAAATAAGAATCAGGAATGAAGTGAAGGAACAAGTTGCGTGATATTCAAGCAATGCTTCGAGTTCGATTGGACGTGCTACCACCTATCTAATCGCACACACCAAGAAAACAGAATCCCACACCAGCCCCAAGTATCAGCGTCTCAACCCCAAACACTGTCATATCAAGACCAGTTACCGCTCCCATGTCATTATCAACGTTGACCTCTATAACCGGAAATATATCCGACATGACTGCGTACTAGTAGTACTACGAACAAGTCAAAAATCCGCGCAAAAAAACGAACAGTAAAATAGGGGTGGGTGATGTGGGAGTTTATGCCTGTACAGTGGGGAGAGAGAGTGGTGTACTATGGATGTGCTGTGTGTGGTAGGATAGTGGTGATGCGGAGGTGCGGGGGGTGGTCATGATGGGCTATATATACACATGCCAGTGAGGGAATAATATATAAATGCAGTGGTATAGATGCGATCCTCTGAAGGAAGGAGATGACGTGGGTGGGAGAAAAGGGGGGTAGAAATGAGCAGGCAGACGGCAGGCAAATGTCCCAAGAAGCGGGGCGACGGCATTCGATTCTCCCCACCATTGTCCTACATCCACCCGTACTACCGCCCATACTCGACGCACCCAGTGTCTCATCTGGCATATCCCGACTGTGCGTACTGGGGATTTGCCCCACCATTCCCGTCCACGATGTCGTCGGTTTCGCCCCGCCGCCCGCCTTGTGGTTGGCGTGTGTACATAGGTGATGGTGTGTCTCTAAAAGGTGTAAGTGGAGCTGCGTGTTGATCACGGAAGGGGGACGGCGGTGGCTGTCGCTGGCTATAAGGGTTATTGAGTTGCGGAACCGTTGACGATGCTGCGGCCTTTTCATCTGCGCGTTGACTGTCGGCTTCGGCGGCGGCGGTGGCTGCGGACGCATCACCAATCCCAGCACGAGTTCCCCAACCAGTCTAAGAAAGAGGTAGGCATTAGAGTCAAACAGTTCCGTGGATTTGACTAAATGACACACCTCGTGGAGCGTGCATAGAGCATAGAGTTTCATGATGGCAAAGTAATAGCCAAATAAGATAAACGCGGGAACATAGACAATATCCTGCGGCCGCGTCCATAGATGTGGAAGCAGTTTAGCTGTTCGTGTGGCTGAGAGCCATACAAAGTAAGATAGAAGGATATTCCTAATTCAACAGATCGTCAATATCAAACCAAGTTGACCATCCATGAAGTGAGGACGCACCACCAAGGGAGATGATATCCACCCTGCTCGACGGGTATTGTGCTTTTGAATATCAAATATGACACCAAGCAGGGTCCCACCAACAACGTAAAAGGGTTGAATAGTTTGTCAACCTGCCAAGATAATTTAAGCATTCCGGGGACTTAGTGGGGAATTAAAGGCGAGACTAACCATTGTGAATGCAACATAGGGATGGCTTGTCCATATATGTCTTTCCATGAATAGACTCCGCATATCCGAGCGCCATGTATTCCGCGTCCACCTCAACACCTGTTTTAAAAAGCGCCAGTCCGGTTTCATTGTACTGAGAACCTCTGCCTCTTTACAGCACTGCACATAGGTGCTCCAGCCGTGGCTGACCATCCACCTAGTCAAAAACTTGTCATCCCCAGAATTGAGCTGGTACTTTTCCAGCCAAAAGTCATGAGTGAAGCCGTGCAAAAAATCGGGATCCTTGAGAATAACAGTCCGGTAGGCGGCTGTTCTTCCGGAGAGACAGGGTATTCCGCCGTCGATATGTGTTGACGAGGCGATTTCGATATTTCGGATGGTCAAACGGAACGCCGCGAGAACTTCCCAAACCGTCATCCTTTCTCCTACAGGTTGAACACGCTGACTCGTGCCAACACCTCCGACCTGTTGGTCCTCGAAGCATGCCAAGACATACGGAAGAAGAGTCGGCGGCCAGATTGCATCATCGTCCGCGAATACAATGATATCCGTTGTGGTATTTTTGATCCCGTGGCTCATCTGAAGACGTTTATTCGCAAATGGAACAGTTAGGACCCGGATCCGCTCTGGGTCGACAGCGTTGGCAAGTTCTTGAAGTGGGTCACGCATTTTCTCCTCTGTGATGATGAGAATCTCCTTGGGTTTACCCATGAGCCAACTATGGGCAGCTTGCTTGAATTCCTCGCCGGCATCTATAGTGGGGACGATAATGGTCACATCCTCTGAGGCAATGTAGGTGGGATTTTCGGGGAGGGGAACGGGCCTGTAGGTGAAGGCTGCTGTAAGCCGGATTGAATACCACAGGTAACGGTAAAACCTAATATGCAAAACAGTCAGCCACAAAGCGGGTGCCAAATACGAGCTCTAGGACACACCCGATGACACCAAAGGGCACAACTGGGCGAGGATGAAGTGAGTTCGATATGAGAAAGTAGGCGAGGGATACTCACAGACGGGAAAATCATCAGACGTCAAGTACAACATCCGGGCGGGATAGTATTACTGGAAATGGTAATGAGCGAGTACGACGCCAGCCAGGTGGCGAAGGTGGGTTGTGGCGGGGACGTGTGCTCGCTGTGCGATACAGCGAGCTCGAACGAGATGGCCAGGAAAATTGACGTGGAGTGTCTGGCGGAAAAGGTGGGTGTGTTGAGAAATGCGTGTGACAGATCTTTCCCCCCATCCATGTAGAGTGCGGAGTTTCAACCCATGGGGACGCGGAAATACGAGAAGCAAGAATACTCTACACATGACTAAAAATAGCTTGTCCGATTTGTCACATCCAACATTGAAATCTGACATTCCCACGGGGATAAACAAATTGCAACCGACAGATTCAGATATGTTTTCACTGGCCGTTGCAGTGCAGACAGCTTTGAACAATCGCGCAGTTGCGGTGGTCAACCAATTTCTTCTACCTCCATCCCCGCTGTCCAACAACCATCCCGACTCCCAAGTTCAAGATCGAGAGGTTGTTGATTACCGCACCAGTCACGCTGCTAGTGCACCAAGACTTGCCAAGGATGCCCCGGCGTTCCCATTTATGGCCTCGTCTCTCTCAGGGTTGGCAGATATGGTCTTCCCGCCGTGCCCCAGAAGATGCGAATGTGCAAGGTGCCGAGCAAATGGTTCACGGATCCGAGCAATGTGCCCACGGGTGGCGGAGTTGAGCTTGAGCTTGAGGATCTACTCGATCTACGCCCGCTGCAGCCGGCAACGCCAGCCACTAACACAAACTAGCGCACATAATCAATTCTCGTGGACCGTGCTACACGCCAAGAAGAAAAGCAAAACATAATTTTTCTCAACAGGCGTGCGCCATCAAAAAAGGGACAACTGTCAAGGCCGCCCCCATCACTCAAATGCCATCTCGGAGTGTTTGTGCCAGCTATTGATGATTCATCGGCCATAGCTCGGCATGTACCATCGAATCAATACGCGTAGCCGGAGATTCCTGCGAACCCGCCACAGACTGACGACTGCGTTTCCGGGCCTGCCGTTGTAGCGGTTCTGGGAAAGAGTCCTGCCGACTTTATTTTCCCTGTTCCTGATCCTCGTCCGACATGCGGGGGTCTGACCCGGAGTCGTCGGATCCATGATGCGACACGTCTGAGCGTCCGGCACGGTCAGTGCACCATCTTGACATTGACTATTGTCAGACGGGTTCTGCGACGACGCTGGGCGGCATTACCATAAAGTTATTTTTTGCGACGGGCGTAAACTTGAAGTCCAGCGGTCCAGGGACGGGCCCAGCCATATCGGTATTGATCGTTGCCGGCGGCCCGGCAATATCTAGGGTCTGAACCTAATTGCCTAGACTCAATGAATGCCGCGGTGATTCTCCTTGCTCAAGCCTGTGAAGAATGGACTACATAGGTGTTGTGCCAATTCCGGCATGCACTGTGAATGATAACATCCTTCCTGGCGGTGGCCCCTCCATCAGAACAATGACACCGTATGGACGCCAGGTAACCACGCGGGGCCGGTTTCGCCTTGATGAAATGACAGCAGCTGATCGGTCCGATGACGCTTGACACGTAGCTTTCGTTGGGACCTGGTGTCTCTTGTCATTCCCAGGAGGGTTGGGAAGGAAACAAGGGAGTGGGTCGAGAATAGACGGCTATTTTCAATCAGTATGGGTGTGGAATGTAGACCATTGGTATTGACAATGACTACAGCACTCGGCCCCTGAAAAGCTGTGTGCATTATCAAACAATATGCGTTCGGATGATTGTTAGGGCTCGGGACCCAAGTTGTTCGTCCTGAAAGGCGATTTTGCGGCCAAGATGACATCAGAGTGATGTGAGCGGAAGAACTATAAATCCCTGATAGAGGAATCAGCTCGACTGTGTCACGCTGGATTGTACTTGCCACCACGATAGAATGGTGACGAAGCAAAGACTATGGTTCGGGGATCTGCAGGCGACGAAAAAGGTGGGCTCCTTTCAGTACCACCGGGGTGTACCAAGTTATTGCGACTATGCTCCACGATCAATTAACTTGTAACGTCATGGTGAAGGTCATAGACGTCAAAAATTACAGCGAGACCATGTGCTCTGATCACAACATTAGGTGGCCTGATAGTCACAAGGAACTTGTTGGCGTCATCGGATTCGATAAGAGAAAATGGGGGGTGCTTGGTATTTTGCGCCGTTCGGGTAGAAGCACCATGTCAAGTGGTCCAGATCAATTGAACAGGAAAGCTGTTGTTGACCCCAAGCGGGAATAAGACTATGCCCATGTCTAGCGCTGCGGCATCAAAGGTCTATTGCAAGCCAGGCAGTAGCGGATAGCAACAATTCACATACACATCTGTGTTTTTTTTTTTGGAGGGGGCTGCCGATGTCGCAAGTATTTTCGTCTGGTGAGATATCTTTGTTCGGCAGCAGGTATAATTGAAGAGCGCCGGATATAGTTTGAAAGGGTTGGATATAGAATTGGCGTTGATGGGATGATGAAAGGAAGGCAGTTCAATTTGGTCCTTTGGGGTTCAACCTGAGTATGTCTGGGTATTGCCTGGCTGTTTCATTTGGGATTTTCCCAGCAAAAAAAGCCAGGACAGAGTGTAGGTTGAGTGGAACCAGGCCGTGGTTGGAAATAAACAACAACCGACATGGCGACGGCGTCTCCGCTGTGATGGTCTGCGGACAACAACAATCAACGTCGACTCGGACCAACCACTATGCATTATTGAACTGAATCCTTGGTTCCGCACAAACTTGATATAGATTAATACCACTATGATCGCAGCGGCCGAGAAGCGGCTACTATGGCACCCAAGACACGACAACAGATTTGTCGTTGGCGGCGGGTCACAAATCACTCTATACGAATGGGCTTCAGAATTCCCGGAGATTAGGCATATCACATCGCAGCATGACCTGCAGTATATGAGGGTATTGAAGATCTCAAGTTATCATTCGTTTTCTGTTCACCTCGCTTGCAGTGTTTTGCATGGTCCCCGGATCCTCTGTACGAGGACCTCATGGCTGTGGGGTTTGGTTCGGGGAGGGTAGATTTGATAAGACTGGAGGCATCAAAAAATGCACATCGCAATAATGTGCTTTCCGGTGGACCCAATGTGCCGCTTGGCGTGCGTAACTCTCGGTCGTGCAATGCGCTTGCATTCTGCACTGCAGATCCAAACTACCTCGCGGTTGGGCTCGACAAAGTTCGAGGGGACTCAAGTTTGGCAATCTGGGATATATCATCAAGCAAACTTGCCCTCTCACTCTCCACCCCCAGCGGTGTTAGTCCCCCCACAACAGCCTCATCTCCACGACCGCAACCGCCCATTGCACGGGGAGACCTAGGCCCGCGCTCAGATCCCCGAATGCTGCAGCAACACGCGCAGACAGAAATTGTGTCCGCACTGGCGTTCCTGCCCAACTCTACGCACATGCTTTTAGCGGGAATATCGCACCGCTGGCTCCGCATGTTTGATCTGCGCTCGTCTGTTGCTGTAACCACCAATGTGCTGGCAAAGGTCCAGGGCATCGCGAGCGATCCCTTTGACCCACACCGCTTTGCCTGTTTTGGAGATGGTACCATCACGGTCTGGGACTCCAGGAAATTGCCCCACCCGCTCCTGAGCTTCACAGAACGTGATGCGGCGGCGGATGGCGCGTCTCTTCATCCAAGTTCCAGTTATACGACCATCGAGTTTTCGAGCACCCGTCGTGGCACATTGGCGTCCCTCGAGCGCGAGGCGTCGTACGTACGATTTTGGGATCTCACTGGAGCCTATCCCATTGCTTCTCCGGATCGCAGCGATGGATATAAGATGAGAGATGAAGGGAGAAGCATTCGCAAGTCCTGGGCGAATCTACCTTGGACGGCAGGGTCCCCGCAGGCTCCTCACCTTCAGACTTCACTATCCAAAGAGCCTGAGCGGAATTCGCCGCTGATTCTCGCAGACACCCGCAAGAGTGAGAAATCCACAATTTCATTCATTTGCATACATCTAACATTCCGTAGCCAAGGACTTCCCTCGACCACTGGCTTCCTTCTCGCTCGTCCCATGCCCTCGGCGCCACCCACTGAGTTCCCATGTGATGGTCGTCAACAAGGAGGGCGATCTTGAACTATACGCTATCCACGACACGCCCAAACAAGCATCCTGGAGTTCCCGCGGAGACCTCATCATCGGTGCGGGAGAATCACTCAAGATCATTGCGGGTATCCAGGAGGAAGAGTCTCCCGCCCGCGAACCCTGGGAGGTCCTAGCACCAGCACCAGCACCAGATCAAGGTGGATCAGCTAGACACTCTCAGTCCCGGTCTCGATCCCGGCAGCGCGAGGAGTCGGTTAAACGTGGACGTAGCGGAAACGAGCCGGTTATTCCCCCACCGCCGATATTGTTTGGACGTGGGGACGAAGAGGGCTTCCCCGCGCTGCTCACCCCAGCAACAGCGGAGGCGCCCATACAGAAGGAAACTCCGAGTACTGCTGGGACATACCGTTTCGAGTACACCGAGAGTTCGATGATTAGTTCAGGCAGTAGGGTGGGTGACACGTTCAACAAGAAAAAGGGGGCAAGGAGACGGTCTAGTGGAAGCCGGACTGGGAATCTGAGGAAAGGGATAGCCAACACCATTGTTGAGGATGATATTTCCATGGTCATGCGAAGGAGAACCTTGAGAGGGTATGGGATCGGTAGGGTAAGCACTGATTATTTCACAATGGGCTGCCTTCATTGAATGTCTCGCTAGTCTCAGCACAACGGTTTGGTAGTCCAAGAGGATAGTGAAGAAACATCAAATCAGGCGTTGCCAGAACTCTGGGCTTGGATACACCGTGATATGCTTCCATTCACTCCCTAGCCTGGCTTACTAACTAAATTCATAGACTCACAAGAGCTCCTGTGTTCACCTACACCAAGAGTTCACGGATTCGATTTTACCTTTGAGGGATTGATCGGTATTTGGGATGGGTTTCCGCCCTTATCCAATGATCAAACCGATAGGACGCCCATGAGCACATACCACGACCTCCTTGAGCCCCCTGATTACCAAAGCCACCAAAGGCATAATTCCCAACGGAGCTTGTCCCCCGCGGACGAGATGCATGGGAACTTTTCGGCTGCCGTCGCCACCCTGGCCTCACGCAAGGGAGGCGAGACGGCTGTGCGGCGACCCACCATAATCACCAACAAACCTAATCAGCGGCAAGTAGCACTGCAACTGTGTGGGTGGAGTCTGAAAGCGGGCGAGTTCGCCGATGTGATCAAAAGGTATGTATCAGCAACCCTGTGAGCTCCGAGTTGACATCTGATGTATTTGCAAAGATGGGAGAAGGATGGGAGGCAATCGCGGGCGGCGTGTTGGCTTGTCTTCACGAGGCAGTACGCGAAGGCCGTGGATCTGCTCATGCGCAGCGATGGTAAGCTGACACATTCCGGATCATTCGCTGTTAATTAATGTATCGAACAGATGAGAGCCACCGGATGATGTCGGGCACACTTGCAGCACTCATCTCTCACGGGTCTGGTGCAACTAAAAGCTCGGACCTTCGCGAGCATTGCGAGCGGCTCATTGTTCGATTGGAAGATCCATACTTCCGCGCTATGCTCACTCACATGGCCCTCGGAGATTGGTCAGAGGTTTTGGAAGAGGAGTCGCTGCCCTTCCGAGAACGTCTTGCCATCGCATTCCAATTTCTCGATGACAAAACTGTATCGTCCTATCTTCGCAGGATGGTGGAGCGCACCTCCGCGTCTGGGAACATTGACGGAATTATCGTAACCGGACTGACAAAACCGGGGATGGATATTCTCCAAAATTATGTTGATCGAACGGGCGATGTTCAAACTGCAGCTGTCCTGGCCTCGTCTGTCTGCCCCTCCAGGTTTTCAGACCACCGCGCCGACCGGTGGATTGAGGCGTACCGAGACTTGCTGGATGGGTTTAAGCTCCATCACCATCGCGTCAGCTTTGACATTGAGCGCGGTCAAGTATTGCATGATGCTGTGCAGAACGGCGACCTGCCGTATGACTATGAATGGGTTCCGAGACAGATACAGATCCGGTGCAACTATTGCAACAAGCCCGCGAACACCCCCGGCGCTCTGGCGAAGCAGAAAGGCCGAGTATGTGTCTGTTTCTTTTTTTGCTTGCGCGCTATTTACCTGATGTTATTGATGATAGCCCACGGGGTGCCCCCACTGTGGCCGCGCGCTGCCCCGATGTTCGATCTGCCTGATGACCCTGGGTATCGTGCAGGACCCCGCTCGGGAGGCCGAGCTCATGCAATCGCAGGACAAAGGTGAATTACTTTATCATCCTACTCTTCCTCATTACTGATCATTCTATAGACACGATTGACGACGCTATTGTGATATGCCAAACTTGCCGTCACGGAGGGCACGCGTCACATCTCCTCGATTGGTTCTTTGGGAAAGACGGCTCTCGCTCTCA
>QGOG01000448.1:0-40529 GCA_003313185.1 Collybia sp. MG36
TCGTTTCATAATATCCATCCGGGATCGCTTGTTGTCCACGATGTCCTCAGGTCCGGGGCTGAGGGTGCGCTTGAGAGGCGCGGATTGGATAGGCGGAGACGCATGACTCTTGGTGGACGAGACAGAGCCACGGTGGGAAGGAGGAGGTCGCGGGGATGGATCGGTATGTCGACTTCCAGCGGAAATGGTTGGCGACTGATGGGGTCCCTCGTTCCCTGGAGCGTTAGGATAGCCGGCGGCAAGGCTGATGAGCGCCTCGGGGACACCCTCATCATAATCCTCGATGAGTTCCCGGGAGGGTGGGAGGGCGGTAGCACTGGTAGGCGAGGGCTGTACAGATCGTGAGGAACCAGAACCATTCGAGCTAGGTGGTTCTGGAGAGCTAACACCTTTAGAGTATCCGTGAGCAAGTTTGAAATTGCCTGGTGAATGGTGGCCTCGTTCCATACCGAACGCTTTGGGAGTCTCGGACCCGCCATGTTCATCCTTAACATTGACACGCCTACTCATAGGTCGCTTCCTCCTCGCCTCCTTCTTGGATGCCTCCTGCATGAGAAGCGGCGGAGGTGGGGGTAGAGCGGGCACCGGCTCAGGCTCCTTCTCCTTGCCGCCCCGACGTCGACGATCCCTATTATCTGACATGGATGGAGCCATACGCGGACTCTCAGAAGCGCGGGTGTTGCTGCCCACTACAAGATGAGGCGGAGGGTTGCGCGCGGGGTTGCGGAGGCTATCAGGAGACCCGATATGACTACGTGCATCATTCCTCTGATCGTCATAATCCCGTGGTTCGCGTTCGCGGCCGTCATACCGAGGGTCATAGCGCCGCCCGGTGGCTTCCTGTTGGGGCGGTGGCGAAGACCGAGGGGGAGGTGCATGGCTGCTTGGGCCTGAGGGGGGCTTCTCCCAATGCCGACTGGGGTGGGGATGGGTGGTGCGAGGAGAAGGGGCGGTCGGGCTATGAGCATGGTGACTTGCCGGCGAGCGGGATGGATAAAATGTTGGAGGCGGAGGCGGCGGGGCATGCAGCGGGTACTCACTCGGGCGTGGGCGGCGCTCACGCTCGCGTTCCCATTCCCTATGCTCCAACGGTGGTCGTCTATCCCAATCCTGCTCAACGGGCCGCTCGTGTCCTGGAGGGGGATACGGTCGGGGAGATCGCTGTGATGGCACAGCGCTTGGTTGCGCTGGTCCAATAGCTTGGCGGTGGGGAGGGGGATAATTCTGGAATGCTGATTGGGGAGAGCGAGGCCGAGCACTCTGTGAAGGGGGTGAAATGGATGTAGATGTAGGCCTTGGTGGTCTTGTAAAGTAAGACTCCTGACTGTGTCTCACTCCTTCAGGTGCAACCTGTTGCTGGGGGACTGGGTGTTGAAGGAGGAGACCTTGATGTCCAGAAGGACCCCTGTTGGGTCCATCGCGTGAGGGATAGTCCCGACCATGTCCAGAAGGACGGTCAACATCCATGGGTGCAAGCGGGGTATGCGACGGGAGGTGACGAGTCTCATCGAGGATGACGGGGGGAGGTGGTCCGCCTCTGAAAGGACCCGGTGACGAGCGACCAACGCTAACCTGAGATGGTGGTGGGAGAGATATCTCTAGATGTGGGCCACGCGAATCAGCTCTGAAAACTGGACGATGGCTAGATGATTGCAGCAAAAGGGGTCCGCTCAATCCAGATGGGGGGACAACGGCGCTCGCGTATGCAGTTGGGTGAACATCTTGCGGTCCGGGCGCGGCGGGAAGCTGACCTCCAGTTGCCTGAGCGGTCTTCAAAAGTTGGAGGCGTTGAGAGATGGCAGGGTTACCGGGATCAAGCTCGCTGGCGCGCGCATAGGCGTCGATTGCATCGGAGATCTGATTATTGCAGCTTTCGTACAGACTGCCAAGATCAAACCAGACCTCAGAAATATATGGATTGATGCGGATAGCCCGAGAGTATGCATCAAGCGCGTCGCGGAATTGGTTGATCTGAAAATATAGTACGCCAATGGAACACCAGAAGGTTGGGTTGCGACCATCACGGTAAACAGCCTGTTGATAGGCTTCATATGCCTTGTTGTATTTCTGACCAGCCATGTACGCGCGCCCAAGCAAGTACCAACTCTGTGCATCTGATGGATCTAAGGGAAACAAGATTGGACAACTGACAGCGGGCGGTGTGAAACACGCTCACCGGCTTCGAGGCTCTTTGTCAAATATTGGATAGCAAGATCTTGATTCTGGAAAGAGGAACCATCCTGATGGTACAACCAGCCAAGTTGCTGTAATACCTTGGCATGCGTGGGATTGTCAGCGACCACTCGCTCGTAAGCATCTTTGGCTCGGACATGCTAGCAGGGTGATGTTAAGGGACAAGTCGGAAAGCCGATGGTTACAACTTACGTCTTTCTGCTGCTCATAAACATGACCGATCTGGAACCAGATATCGGCATGGGCTAGTGGGCTCGGTGGATTCCGCAGGATGCGGTCGAAGCAGCCCAACGATTCGTCATACTTGCTTTGTTGTTTGTATATTATTCCCAGGCGGAAAAGGATTTCGTTTGCCTTGTCAAAATCGAGATCTATTTCGATTGGTTAGTGCGGCTGGAATATCAAAATAAAAAGTAAAACATACCCTTATCCATGCGAAGGACGGAGGAAAAGGCTTCCTCCGCGTGATCGAGGGAGCCGTAGCGGTCATAAAGAATACCAATGCCATACCAGAGCTTGGGATCTTCCTAGAGGGGCGTAAGAAGGGTTGGGGTGAGAGGGTTGATAAACTAACTTTCGGATTGGGTAATAGATAGAGGGCTTGCTGGTACGCCGAGTAAGCCTTCTGAAGGTCATCTTGCATGAGGTAACAGTGGCCTTTGATAGGATGAATGAGAGGGAATATGTGATCCGAAAGCGGATTGCTTACCAAGTGCGCTCCATACTTCGCCGTTTTCTTCTTGGAGGGAAAGAACACGTTGAAAATAGTCGACCGCCTAAGAAGGAGAGAAGATGAATATCAGATCGATCTCTCGAATGATTAGTCAGCCAAGCTGTGCAAGCACATGGGATGGTCGGCGGGATAGTGGTTGTCCGCGGAGATATGGCGAGATTTAGCTCGGCATCAAAAGGGGAAAAAAAATGCTTGCGGCTGATTAGAAGAAGCTGAAATAGAAGGACTGACCTTGGGATAGTTCTCCTTGATCCGAGCGATTCCTGCCACCTGGGTCAAACCAGCTAGGGACATCGGGTTGTGCCGCAGTGCATTTTCATATGCGGAAAGAGCGTGTTCCAAGTCACCCATCTGTTCGGCGACCCTTCCTAGATAACCACGGTCCAAGATTAGCAACCGGACTTTTGATATTTTGGGGTCAAGGGCGAACCAATCAAAAGCCATGTTTGTTCATTTGCAACATTGAGTCGGTGCACTACAGATGACGGCGCTGTAGCTGTAGAAGCCCCATTAGGTGGTGCTATTGTTCCGGTGGCCGGGGAAACGATGGGATTAGGATGTGCTGAGCCATTGGACATGGCACCTGGAGTAGTTGGGATGGTAGAACCCCCGTTGAGGTGAGGGACATGAGGAGGATGTGTGATGAGGTTGTGAGTATGGGGATGCACTGTGGTGGAAGGAGGCTCGTGCATGCGGACATCGCGTTCTGGCTGTCTTGGGAGATGTCTGAGGGACATGATGGGGGGAAGAGGGGCAAAAAGACTCATCAAGGATAGTGGGGGTGGTGATATATATATAAGAAAAAATAAATAAAAGAGAAGGAAGAGATCAGGGCTGGACGTCGCACGATCATGGCGATCAAGTTGTCGATGGGGATCTTGCGGGACATGTCATCCTGCATCGAAACAGCCGCGTGCCTTTTTCCTTTTCTTTTTTTCGCTCGCGTTTGTTTCCGCCTCGCAATCGGTTACCTTTAGTTACCTTGCCTTTATCGAGATCCGCATCGCCTGAGCTTCATTTATAAGCTAAAGAGCCTAATCCGCTTTACCACCCCAGTCCTCTGCTTATCTAATATTCCCTTTTTTGGTCAAAGGCACTCATTATCATTGAAATCTTATCACTTTATCAAACGATTGATGGCATGCCGACAGCCCAAAAGCAGCTCCTCTCTCTCATTAGCTAACGCGGACCCGTCGCGATCCTGTCAAGATCTTGCCTTCTCGCTGCTTTAGGATTTTCCCTGACCTCCATAATTTCCCCGACCCCCTCGGTTGTCGGCCGTTCGGCCTAGTTATTTCAATATCAATTGCACCCATCAGCCAAATCGATCATGAACAGCCATGATAATATATAGATTTGCCACGGGTCGACGGACCAGCCTGACCAGGCTTGTTACCACTCATCCATATATGAACTAGACTCAACTTGCTTCCTTGCCCACTACCCGAAGCGGACGCCGCTGTTCACCCGAATGCTTAATTGCACAGCCACTACCATACCCCCTCCCACATGTTTCATTGCAGTTGTGAATGGATATAGAAGCTTGCCGTGATGACACGACTAGGGTGTGCCCCCCACCCCTACATCAGACACCACATCATGCCAAACCATCCAGGTCCCTGCCGCACGGATGTATTATCAATTGTGAACAAATTGGAAGTCGGGGTCATATTGGAACTTCGGTCCGAGATATATTAACGTTCAAGGGCGAGCCCCAGTTACTGAATCATCTCCATCCGCCCCGCCACGGAAGCACTTGTGGATATAACAGGAGCCGGCTGGGGCGTTGTTCCCTTCTGGTCTTCTGAGTTGTTTGACAGAGTTCGGAGGGAAACACAGCTACCCAGTGCCACATGCCGTCAGGAGATCGTGGAATTATGGAATACGCGTATCACTCGTATACGGATGTGAAGGGGGAGGAGATCTCGATTGTCGACTCCACAGTGATATACCGGTCTGATCCTGCCGTTCCCGAACAAGATAATCGGAAAATGACATGTCTGATCTCCCATGCGATTTGATCTCAAAAACGCAATTGTACACCATGTCAGGGTCCTTCAAATTATTCAGGGCTGTAAACAAACACAATTTATTTCGGGCTCTTTTATGAATATTTGAGCTCCGATCTAATGCGATGGGGAAACCTTACTCCACGCCATTTTACCAGTCTTTGTGACAGTGAGCATCGAGCATCGTTGAACAAGGATGACCCGTAAGTTCGCACTCCTTACTCCCATTCTACCCTTCTTCTGGCGCTGTTTCGATTCACTGAAGGATTCCTTTTTCATGACTCACAGGAGGCAACCAGCGCGAGCAAGATCGTTTGAAAGCCCAGAAAAAATCAGCGGCCGCAAAGGGCAAGCCTAAGGAGAGCGCCGCAAATTTGGCGAAGCGGAAAGAGGCGTAAGTCAGACATGCACACAAGACTCCACAGATGGATAACATCTCCCTTATCAGCGATGCGGAGATTTTGAGGGCGAAACAGAAGGTACGGGGTCTTTTGCTGCGGAAACCCAAGCCAAATCCGACGGAATTGCCAATTATCTACAGAAAAAGGACGAAGAGAAAGCCGCATCTGGAAGCAATAAATGACACCAGCTGAAAACCCGATTCGGTTCGAAGAGCAGTGTGTGGGGCGGAATTTACCTTTTGGGATCTAGGTGTGGAGGTAGTATTGTCACCATGAGGGTTTACAGTGCTTAGTACTGGAGACGACATGAATGCATTGAATTGCAGTGTGGGTGAACCCGCCGGAACTATTGACAACACCAGTTTGTGGACGAAGTCAGACGATGTTTTATAACACGTTGCCACGGGGTTAATGGTAACTACAATGGTCACCGCATGGCAGCCTGACCCATGGGTGGTGGAGCGCTAGATTCCATGGTGGAATCGGACGATACGGGGTGGGTGCTGTCCGGTTGCAGAGTAAGTATCTGATGCAATCCAGCCGTTTGTTAAAAAGGGTGTCGTGACCATCAAGAAGTCATCTGAGGGTTCTACTCCTTCTGGGAAAGTCTCAAAAAGGGTGGTACAGCACTTCGATGTATGATGTTTAATCCAAATTAGGCCGAGTACGGAATACGTGTCGTTCACGCACAAAATTGACCACCAGGAAATAAATTAAGAGCTGACTGCGACCTGTCCACTACACGGTAATCACTTGACATCCAATGAATAAATGGCGATTCTGCGGTCGGGCCTCGTTGAGTGTTAAGCAGCCTCAATAATTCTTCTTGAAATGAATGGTTGAGGAGCCAATCACCCGGTCGCTGGCTGAGCGCTGAAGCGCTGATCTTTGACCTACAAAAGTCAACTGGAAATGATCGTCACTGATTCAGGAAATTCGAGCAGCAACTAATCCCGTGTTAGTTTCGGACTATTCGCTGTTAGTAGACAGCTGAGATTGAACCGTGTGCATCGTAGACAAGGTGTCTTCTCGGTGCGAACCGAGTACACACGACCACAAGGTGGCCCTAGGTGACATCTATACCTGGGCTACTTAATGTCAGAGACACCGACGTTCCATGGAACGGGTGAGATATACCCGAGTAGACATATGGGTGCCTGTTGCTGCACAATCAATGACGGCACGATGACGGGTGAACGCAACACATACCATGAGATTTTGATGAAATTTCCCAGATAAGCAAGAGTGATATGAGAAAATGTATATATGGGGAGGTGGATGTGAAAATGTTACTTGCGCAGATATATAGTTAATCCGAGGGTCTTATTGTCGAGAAGTCGAAGTTTTGATCTCTGTTACTTTATCTTAATCGCACCTCCGCCTTCAATTCGTCGCCGTCTTGTCGGACTCTGGAGATCTTCATCAACCGGTCCCGGCCCATACCGAGTCCGGCCCCAGCTGGGCGTGGGTGCTGGTGATAGGAAACCACCAAATTGGTTTCCGGGATACGGTGCTGTGGACGCAATCGGGAAATGTTGGGGATGAAGTGGGGGCGGTGCGGTGATTGGAT
Organism: Collybia sp. MG36; assembly: GCA_003313185.1. Taxonomy (NCBI): domain Eukaryota; kingdom Fungi; phylum Basidiomycota; class Agaricomycetes; order Agaricales; family Clitocybaceae; genus Collybia; species Collybia sp. MG36. Next base: position 6,907 of record QGOG01000448.1, read on the forward strand.
GGTGGCGTGAGCGGTAGAGGGAAAGGAGCGTATTGATGAAAACTGTCAAGAAGGACAGAGAAGTGAGTGTGAAAGCCTTAAAGAAGAAGTCGTGGGTGGTCAGAGTAGAGTAAGCAGATAAATATAATATCTTTACCAATGTCTTCCAGCTGATCGGTTCCACAAATCCATTTACGACCTCTGCGATCAGCTCGGCACCAACCTTGGCGCGTCCTACAACTGTGGGGTCACGGTTCATACATGTTTGCCAGCTACCGCACTGCTGAGTCATGGCCGGGATGGGGTTTGAGGCACAGAGGTTGTTCTTGAACTGGAGCGCACACATAGCAATCTCTTGTATTATATCTGCAAGCGGGTGAGGGAAATTCATATTTTGGGGAACAAACTTACCCATGGAATATTCGGATATGCGTTGTTCCACATCTCGCTGAACCGTAAGTACGAATTGCAAAACAAGATAAAGGAAAAGCAGGATTAGGGATAAGTTGAAGAAAAATTGTAAATATCTGGACCGAGTATGATGTGAGCTGAGGACCCGCGCAGGTCAATAAAAGCAAACCCGAGGAGGATATATGGCATATCAGACTGCGGAGCGGGCGGGGGTGGTATATTAAGCGTGTAGTGGTTTGACGTATTTTGTGTGAGTGCCGCGGCAGATTCACCATCATCGGAGGATTCGTATCCGTCTTGGTCCTCAGTAACGCGTTTATTTCGACTGGCGATTACGCGTCTTTCTGAACTCTTTTGACGCGACTTGAATACTCGTCGCATAGCTCCAAAGGCTACGGGCCGATCAACTTCCTTGCTTCTATCATGCTTCGGCGGGCTGACTTCTCGCATATCAACATCATGGATTTCCACCTGTGGTATCGGCTGTGGAAATGCCTTGGCAGGTGAAAAGTTTGGTGGAGGAGTCCATGGATATTTGTGAGGCGTTTGTGTATTTGCAGACTGGAATATGAATGGAATATTCTGATTCGAGCCAAAATTGGGCGTGTGCGGTGTCGAAAGAAAGGGAGTTGGAGCTCTATTCGAGTCGTCGTGGGGGCCTGCAACCAGATCGGTCAAAGGTAGGATTATTGAACGATAACACATACGTTTGCGAGGTGTTTCGGGATCATCAGAAGCCCATACGGGCTTCAAGTTGCTATTGGGTCTGTTCGTGAATTGAAAGTCCATAGGTGCCTCGGTGGAACGTTCAGCCCTCGACTTAGAAGACATGGTATCCGTTTCGGATGGCTAAAACGAAAAGTGTTTGATGAAGATCCCGCAGGAGCAGTGGGTAGGGTCGTGTCCTGGTGGAGGTGTTCGTTCGGCAGTGGGTGGGTTCTGAGTTGACGCGTTGGTCACATGAGTGAACCGGTCCGCGACGCGTGTCACGAATCCCTTCCTCGTCGCTCGAGTCTTGGAACTTGACTTTACACAACCAAGCGTGATTAGACACTGGGTGACACGACGCCCCCTCTCAAACCCGGGAAAACTCTTCTAGTAATGTTGCGAACTGCCACCACCAGTCTCAAAAAATCCATCTCCATGGGCGGTGTGCGGCGTTTTCACCCGTTGGCAGGACACTCACTTCCGGAAATACAAAACCAATGGTCTCAGCCTCCTTCCGCCAATTTGGTACCTATTGTCATCGAGCAAACAGTATGACGTTTTTCTTATTCTCAACTATGCAACCAAAATCAAGCCAGGTAAACCTAGGGGCGAGGGGAACGGTCGTATGATATTTTCTCCCGTTTACTCCGTGAAAGAGTCATCATGCTTCATGGACCGGTAAGCGATTGTCAGTTGACATCGGCCGCTGATAGAGTTTACTTGGTTTCTTAGATACGAGACGCCGACTCGACTCTGATTGTGGCTCAACTTCTGTTCTTGGAGGCAGAAGAAACCTCTAAGCCTATTCACTTGTACATTAATTCCCCAGGAGGAAGTGTAACCGCCGGTTTGGCCATCTACGACACAGTGAGTTGATAGGGTAGTTGAATTAGACAAAACTGATTTTCCTAGATGCAGGTAACATCTATCCGGAATATAGCCTCTGCTATTATTAACTCCCCACACCTGTAGTATGTGTCATCGCCTATACATACATACAGTCTGGGACTTGCCGCATCTATGGGCTCACTCCTACTGGCGGCAGGGGAAAGGGGAAAACGACACTGCCTTCCCAACGCGAGTATCATGATACACCGTAAGGCAACCAGAATAATCCTCAGAATATTCTGATACATCAATCTATTTTCAGAGCCATCAGGTGGTGCCTCTGGGCAGGCGTCTGACATCGCGATTCATGCGAAAGAAATTCTCAGAGTGAGACAGCTTCTTACAGCCATATATCAAAAACACTGTGGCAAGAATGGGGAAAACGAGGCAGAAGGGCTGGCCCGTTTTGGTACGCTTCCCTCTGCTTCGCACTAACCAACCCTTACATATCTTGTATAGAACGGGCCTTGGAGCGAGACTATTACATGACTGGTCGGTGGTAATGTTAATATGTAAATCACTGCTGACGATATTTGATTATAGCACAAGAGGCCATGGATTTTGGTATTGTTGATGGGATTTTGGAGAGGAGGCCAAAACCTGAAGCGGAAAAATCATCGTGATATCAATCTCCCATTCTCGCTGGTCTTTAAGCGTGATCGCAGTGTATCATGCTGATATCGTTGGAATACGGTGGAAACATCGATCCGATTGTAATAGATTTTTTTTTGTCCCATCTATCTATGAATCAGATCCGGGTTGGTGAGTGACCACTGCGTCTGTGGATATATCGCCAACTGTCATTGATATTTTTATATGATTTTGAACCTACCCTGCGTAATGAACCATCTCTGTTGCACACTGATTCCAACAGTTCGATGTGATGCTAAAATCCCTTCTCATCGCCTAATAATGGCAAGTCATCCTTTGGACATGCCAATCAATAACACACGCGAATGTCAGTTGATCTTACGGCCGCGGTCACAAAGCTCCCATAGCTTAACGATTGGCCTAATTTGAATACGTCCAAGATGTGGGACGTGCGTTTCCCAGCCATATATCCGGATCCAAATTGATGCGATGCTGACTCCGAGTCCGCTAACATTATATTTATGGGGGACCCATAAGAGTTACCAATATTTAACGTTCACCCCGGCAGGTTGGTAAGCATTTCGAACTTTGAAACCCACCTCCTCGTGCAACCGGCCTGGGTGCAACCAATGGGTGGAAATGAACAAGCTGGCATAATCGCACTATTCTTATCTCTTCGAAAACTCCCAGCACTGAAATCTCTTTAATCTCCAGTGATATAAACGCAACCCCATTTGTATGGTGATTTGTTGGGAAGGAGGGGATCCAATAGGACCAACGCTCTCGGGTATATTACCGACTTTTGGTGAAAACCCAATTCAGAGGCTCCGGCTGAGATCCATACCCCCGAGCTTGGAACATCCCTTGACCCACAAACTACTGCTCATGGAAGTGTCTTCTAATATACTATCAGCTATCACCGACCCGAGATCGTAGAAGCTAGTCAACTTCCGCGCTTTTGGGCACTAACATCCAACTTCCATTTGGAACAACGATGACACGGCTGATTATGGGCCCGATTAATCTGTTGGGAAACAAGAGGTAGCAATCAGGCCAAACCACACGTTTCTTTATGATCGTTAATTATGCACCCAGTCACAACTGTGGTTATCACTTAACACAGGGCGATCCAGATGAAGGCAGCTGTCGACAAAGATCATAAAGATAGGCGCTCGGGCCCACCCAGCGATTCACCGTTTCAAATTGAAATTTTGCTACATATAACATGCAGCTATCGCCCAGCAGACCTGCCTCTACTGACTCATAATCGCAGCAGCCCCGAGTCGCTGGCATGGCCTAGTCTTGCCATCTCAAAACCAGTTAGGCATTCGATCAACCAGCGATTCCGGGGGTAGTTAATGCAACCGCGATTGCACGGGTTCAATGCCATACCAAAAGTCCCGTTTCGTCTACCAGTGGTCCCGGAGGTGATTAAATTGCTCTGGCACCTCACTATTTGGGTCTCCCTTGATGGGTCAGTGGCCTCGGAACTCGTCCTTGAGGTTGGGGTATCGGTGGTTTCGATTGGAACAAGACGACGGCCCTTGCTTGATCGTCGATTCACGAGCCACGGACGCGCACGCACTAATCCGGACATTGCCATTGATCATTTGTCTGCCCAATTATGTGTGGACTGGACATCGTGATTGCCTCGAGGTTGTCAAGAGGGGGGAATTAGGGCCTGAGTAAACCCTTAACAAGGGGCTTCATACATCGAGTGCTATCGGGACGAAACCGGATGGAACGTGACGGGTTCTCTCTGTCCTCTGTCTGTTCGGAACCTGGGAAAATGGAGTTATCCATTTTGTAGTTTGTCTTGGAACACGCTGCCGAAGGACTTCTGATAGAAAAGTTCATATAAAATGCGAGTTTACTTCATGGCTTATCTTGATTGACAGGACGCGGAACGAGATACGTGACCAGATCATAATGGTTGCTTGTATCGACAATGAACATCGATAGATATTAATGTACGGAAGAGATTCCTTGTCTTATATTGTTTAATAACGTCCGATGGTACAGTGCGCAAGCTATTTAGTGCCGGAAAGCACACGGTATCGAGAAGAGCGATTATCTGCGAGGGCCATTGTATGCAGCTTCATCAACCCACTGTCGTTGATCTGGCCCTCGCCAGTCTTGACCGTTGGGAGCAGGAACCCTGGTGTAAGACGACCTGCGAGACAGATAAAATACCGGGAGCGACACGGAAAAAAATCACTCACGCTGTGCCAGTCCGCAGGCCGCCTGGCCTGTCATAATTAGTATAGCTCGGCAGGCGTGTATGGCGTTGTTGGCCAGAAATGACTGGGACGATGGGCTTCTTCCGAGATACACAGCAGCGCCTGATGCCTGCAGAATGTGTGATTAGGAGGTAGATCTCTCGATGAATAGTGAAGGGAACATACTCCTTAGTATTGCCCAGAGCAACAATAAGGCGACGAGGCCCGCAACGACAGTGATGGGGATCGCTATCTGTAGATTCTGAGTATACCACGCCTATTGTGTGGGGTTGCATCAGCGCATGTCGCATGAAGGGCAGAAGGTTAACTTGCCTTGGCCGTGTCTAGGAAGCCTGCAGATTGGCAGCTGCCAGAAATACATGTGCCGCCGAAACCTGAAAGAAGGTTGTGAGACAAGGGAGGGTATGCGATGACAGGTGACGAACCACACGGGGACCCCTCGATGAGAGGGGCGGATAGTAAGATGCAGCCATTTGATCGGGGATCCTGGCATGACACCTGGCAACTTTGATCATTCCGTGACGAACAGCCCTTGGTGAGGTTCATAGAGGCCCCGATGGTTTGACATTGGACTAGGGGAGAATTCAAATTAACGTTGGTAGCGTTGAACTGAAGGGGAGCTTACGGTCCACCGAGGTACACTGCCCCGTCGCGCATCTAAGGCTACCACTACCACAGCTTTGACCTAAAGCGGGGGATGAGGCGGTATTGCCACTGGAGGGGGAGGGAAACGCACCATTTGGAGCAAATACATCAGAAGGACACGATGATGAGTTCCCTGTACACATTTCAGGCATGTCACATCTTTGGTCTTTCGAGGGTCTGCATATTTGTGTGGCGGGCGCGAATGAACATTGCGGAGTGCAGCAATCGCTGCTACCGGGATCACAGACTGCATTGCCCTTGAATTTGCAGGTATTTGAGTCGCAGCATGGTGAATCCACGCCGGTGCCCGGGTCACATTGTTCTCCAGCTTCGACGATGCCATTGCCACACATTTGCAGAGATATAATCTGTTGGTTCGATCCCGGATCTCGGAGACAAGTCGTGTTCGTGCCCCCGGTGATGAGTGAGCCTAACGCGTTGCCTTAGTTGATGATAGGTAACAATCAAGATTGCGACGCACAGATATTTCCAATGGTGCATTGGGAAAATACCTTCTCTCCTGACTGAGATACAGGACTCATAATGAATGCGGAATTGGCATCGCAAGTGGTAGTGCTTAGAGGGCAGCACGGGTCAGTCAAGGAACATCCACTAGAACACTACCACTGTGGTCACTACGTGAGCAAACTATGAATCGTTGAAGACACACATCATGCTATGATGAGGAATAAGTATCACGAGATCCCTGAGAAATTTGACGACATACGATAGCGCCGAAGTTATGGCCAATCTCGTGAGCTACGATTTGCCATTCAGTTCGTGCGGCAGTTGACACGCCAGTGCCAGAGACAATCGAACCATCATTGCTGTTTGCGTTAGCAGTTTGGCGACATCTAAGGATCAAAGTTCAGCACCAAACACTAATGCACTGGGAGAAAATGTAGCATACAAGGATCCTAGCCACGCGATACCCACTTCTTGACCTGTGGGGCAATCACTCATCAAGTGCCAGAGGCCAACGTTGTCATTCCCTTTGGCACCTCTCCATTGAGAAAACTGGGAGAGACGTGTTTCCAGCGTGGCAGCAGTGCAATTGGTGTTCCATGGAATGGCCGGATCGGCAGTCGCTGGGCAACTGCGACGTGTCAGTGATTGTGCGTTTTAAAAAGTGATGGAATTACTTCGGGCTCTGAATTTGAACTTCAATGATTCCAAGACTGACATTAAAGCTGCTCTGTTGGAGAAGGTTTGACGCGAATAATACTTGGTTAAGGATCACTGACCTTGTACAAGGTACTAGCAGAGTTCCAGTCGGTCAAGATTTGCTTAGTCGCATTTTCCTGTCCGCCATATTTCAAGGTGTATGAGCAATCTGCGGCGACTCCCATGAACAACTAATGTCATAGTGAAACTGCGCCATCAAATAGTGGGGTAACTGTACATACGATTTTTTGCGTGGACGGGCAACCCGCGGTTTGTCCAATATGATCAATGAAGCTGATATATAGGCTTAGTTACGAACAACTCGACGCTGTGTAATACTGACTTTGATTGGCCAGCGCCGCCAGCAACATCATCCCTCCGAAAGACTGTAGTGTTCAATAAGGGATCGATTGTGCTGCTAAACCAAGATTTTGGCAGGCGATCTTGTAAAATGGGATTTTGTGAAGGGTCAGTATTGTAAGAAAGCCGGTCGTGACCGCATCCTAGAGCGGGGGTATAAGTGGATACTGCGTGCGAGCCTGTGCGAGCAAGGTGTTCCTCATGGCTGCTCATTACATCAGAATCCCGCCAGATAACTAGGGAGCTATCGGCATCATCTAATGGTTGAGATACATCCGGGTCTAATGGGTCCTTGGTGCGGAGATAGTTGACCTTGGTCATGACATGGTGAATTACACCCTTAACGGAGAATGCACCCTCGAATTCCGGTGCAGTGCCTTCATCCATATTGCCTTGGTGATGGACCATGATGCGGGCCCATCCGAGGTCAGACGGATGGGGCTGGTGAACGATATAGGCAGCATCCTCTCGCAATCTGGTGTGAGTGTAGTCTGAGGCGACGACTTCTCCCCAATAAGCCCGTACAGATTCTCGGAGGAGGGGGACGGAATGAGTTATTGTCGAGCGACCGTCAGGTCCGGTCCCGTAGTAGTTTACTCGCGCAGCAGGGTGTACGAGATCGTCGTTTGGTCGCAGGTGGAGGTGGAAAGTGTCACCAAACGCTGATAGTATAAGGCGGAAGGAATCATCATGTCGCAGGGTGGTAGACCTAGGTGATGGATTTCGTTTGGATATGATCAGGGGGCTCTTCTGTCGTGGTAAAATTTCGAGAGCAATCGTCGAAGGGTTTGCGAGGCGCTTCAAAGGTCGGGTAAAACTACTGTGAGCTGCGGCAGTTGTCGTAAAGGAGATCAGACAACGGAAGGGAATAAACCACCCACCGAATACAGCATCAAACACTGCCAGAAGCACTACGACCAGCGCAAATATGCGAGAATACCAAAACATAGGACTCGCAGGCAATAAGAAAGGGAGAGTGAGATGGTCCTTCTTATTGAGGGAAAAGACAGTGTTGCTGATCCTTGGCGTTTGTCAGAAAGGCCTTGTCCGCAAGGCGGGGCTGTGCAACGAGACCGATGCCCGGCCCTTCAAAGAAAGTGAAACAAGTTGTCAGCGGTGATGACGGCGGGGGCAGCAACAGCGACGATATGAACAGAGTCTTGGTAGAAGTGCCCACCAAGTGTTGGGAAAGTAAGAGAGCGGCAAGCCAGTTGTCGACCTTGAGACGAGTTTGGCGCCTGATTTGTTTGTTATGTTCTGAGTGTTGTGCCTCTCACGCACATGTCTCCATTCGACATGATGATCATATTGCACTGGTGATTGGCCCGTTGATAAATATCTGACTATTACGACTGCAAACTGTGCATTATTATTCAGCTCAACAGCACCGTATTTCCAAGCTGTAGCTTGCACAGCAACTCTCACCTCCCCTGAGTCCCTTTGCATGGCTAGCCCCCGCAACTCTTGGCATTATCTTGATCACCATCACCTGCTCTCATGGAAGCACAGGGTGAATCATCAAGTCAACTTATAAATGCAACGACCCCGGATACGATGATCAAATTTGTGATCACTGACGAGTCCATCTGCCAGCGCCCAGCGGTTCATAATAATCTCGCGAAGCCCGGCGCAAAAAGGCAAGGTTTGACCCTGCGGGCTTGGTTTTTCCATGACCGCAAGTCCCGAATCTGAGGCAGCTGGCAGCGTATAGCCTTGTATCATATGTCAGCGCCAAATTCAATAATTTTCTTGCTTGGGTGCATCTGGAAACAACTTGTCGCATAAATCTCGGAATAATAGATAAGGAACATGATAAGATAAAAAAAAAACTTGGTGGAATAATAATAAATTAATAGTATCAACCAGGTTATGACAATCACACGTGACCGGGAAGATATTGCCAGCCGGCTATCAAGAAATTCTGACCAGATTATCACTCTCAGTTCAAATCCAAGGGCACAATTCCTGACGCTTAAGGGTATCCTCCATCACCAATCTCTGAAATCAAGGTGCATTTGCCATGTCTGGCGACGCCTCTTCCCCCATCGCGAACAAGAAGGAAAAGAAACAAAAGAAAACAACGCCAATTGGCAATACGGACGGAATAGGCAGTGTCGACGAGAAACCTGGTGAGTATACCGCGACGAGATGAAAGTGTTTTAGCGAAGCTTAAAGTGCAGTAATCGAGGATGGTAGTGAAGTGATCGTGGTCAATTCCCGGGAAGAAAGGAAGAAAAAGAAAAGTCGCAAACCAAAGGAGGTGTCCGCCGACACGGCGATTGTAGACGCCCCAATTGGTAAGTTCAAACGTTTATTAGAATTCTAAAAGATGTTGTAATCGGGATCATAGCCACAGAAACACCGCCGGAGGAGGTGGCGGAACGTGAGTGTTTCTCGACTGAGTATCCCTCCCGGAAAGTGTGTACTGAGTACGTGCAGCTGCAGCCCCAAGTGGCGGGGAGAAAAAGAAGAAAAAACGAAAGCGGGAGACAGATGCAGCCGCTGTGGAGGGCGATATCACGATTCCAGAAATGAAGAAGGATAAGAAAAAGAAACGGAGAAAGGAAGTCACGGCTGCAGAACAGGAACAGGTGGTTGGAAGATCATCCGCATTCCGAGAATCCTCACCAAAAGCTACCGCCCCTGCCGTACCTACTTCAGGGGAAGTCGCTGAGTTTCTCTCCAAACATTCTGTGACAATACACACGCCTCCCAACATTGCTGCCACGACTCCCATTATATCATTCTCCCAACTCGAAATCCCCGCGGACCTTCGCTCTTCATTCGATGGCTTCAGAGAACCAACCCCCATTCAGGCATGCACCTGGCCCCCTGCTCTTCTTGGAAGCGATGTTGTTGGAATAGCCGAAACCGGCAGGTATGTTCACGTTGTTAAAATTGAAAAGTGTTATGTTTATTTTCCCCGGTCCAGCGGAAAAACCCTGGCATTCGGTATACCGGCTTTATCGCATCTGATATCACAATCGGCGCCCCCCTCGAAAGCTTCTAAAGCAACCGTTTCAGTTTTGGTAGTCGCACCAACCCGTGAGCTAGCTATCCAGACCCATGAAACCTTATCGGCTCTTGGGGCGCCCTTTGGGATCGCCAGCGTTGCTGTGTTCGGCGGCGTTCCCAAGGAACCTCAGGTAAAGATGTTGAAGAATGCTAATAAGGCAAAAAATGGAATGACGACACGTATCATTGTTGGAACACCAGGCAGAATTCTAGACCTTGCACAGGAAGGTGTTTGTGACTTGAGTGGGTGTGTAGCTCTCTATTGTTTGTGATGGTTCATTGTTGACCCGTCTCGTAGCGTCAGTTACCTTGTACTGGATGAGGCGGATAGAATGCTGGATAAGGGTTTTGAAAACGACATTCGGAATATTATATCTCAAACCAGGCCTGGAGCCGAACGGCAAACGATGATGTGTAGGTGTATTTTTGAATTATATGGGGAAATTTGACCATCGCAAACCTAGTCAGTGCAACGTGGCCCGAGGCGGTAAGACGGCTAGCAAGCACATTCCAGCGCGACCCGGTCCGAGTGACTGTTGGTAGCGATGATTTGACTGCTAATAGCCGGGTCGAGCAAAGTGTCGAGGTCTTTGATGACGCGCGTTCAAAAGAGTAGAGCATTCACTTATAATTGGTGAGGTGTGTGAGCTTATGGCCGTCCGCAGCTCGCGGCTCTTAGCATTGCTCCGGACTCTCTCGCACAAGAAAACCACGACTACTGGTGTTTCAGATGCTCGGATCCTGATCTTTGCCCTGTACAAGAAGGAGGCATCACGGGTGGAAATGATGCTGAGCAAACAGGGTTATGCAGTTGGTGCCCTGCATGGGGACATGGCCCAAAATGCTCGCATGGAGACCCTCGAAAGATTCAAGAATGGGACGACAGGATTAATGGTGGCTACGGATGTAGCCGCCCGAGGTTTAGACATCCCAAATGTCGGAGCCGTGATCAATTACACGTTCCCACTGACAATTGAGGATTACATCCATCGGATTGGTCGGACTGGTGAGTGTGAGTATTTACGGTCGGCTGTGCTCTTGCTGACTTGGACTTGGAGGCCGGGGTGGACGGAGTGGAAAGTCGATCACGTTCTTCACTGGAGATAATCACGAGCGAGCACTGGCCGGAGAACTTGCTCGTGTGCTCCGCGAGAGTGGATTTGACCATGAAGCACTGAAAAAATTCCCTATGACTATCAAAAAGAAGGAACATAGTGCGTATGGGGCATTTTTCCGAGACGACATTCCGGTTCCCAAAGGCCCTACAAAGATTGTATTCTGAGAGTCTTGTATGTTTTTTTTTTTTTGTACATGACATCAGATGTACGGGTACACACAGTGGTACATATTTGGATCACAAATCGCTGTTGGCCCCTGAGGCCTGAGGATGCAACCTTGCCTTCTGCCTATTACCACCCTGCCCACATTTATCTAAACGATAGTACTTGGTCATTGATAGAGCAGTTTTCAAGGCTGTGAAAATTAAATACCACCCGACATAATCACTGCGGAATCAATCATCTCCTGACTCGACTTGATTCGTCACGAAACACACTCCACTCGAATCAATACTCCTCCTAGGAGTACAGAACGCATTGCGTGTAGCCAGAGTACAACCATGATGGGTCTCTTCAGTCAAGCCGGCTCGCACTTCCGCGCCGTAAAGCCACGAGGATCCATCGAGGACGACAAACCACCTTCTGACACAGAGCCGGACGATACATCGATCTTGTCTGTATTCCTTTTGTCCATGGTCTCTTACCTTTCTGAGCCGGAGCACAGAGACGAGAATGAGGGCTCAATTATCTCTTCGTTGATCTCTCAGCTGAGGCAAGTACTCCTTGCACGCCTTCCCATTTCCCTGGTCAATTGACGTCAACCATCATCAATTGCCGACGACTAGAGTTGGAATGGACCTCTCTCGAGTGACTTTCCCGACCTTTGTGCTGGAGCCCCGGAGTATGCTTGAACGGATCACAGATTTCATGTCACACCCAGATCTCATTTTCGGGCAAGTCGTCTACTCCCCCTGAATTCCCTCTGCACATCTTCACAAGTGCATCATCAACCAGGGCCGAGAATTGCAATGATCCAGAAGAACGATTTATACGTGTCCTGCAATATTACTTGGCTGGCTGGCACATTAAGCCCAAGGGTGTTAAGAAACCGTACGTCCTTCTGCAGCCAATCTCCTCCAAAGCGAATGTGAATTCTGTCATTTAAGATATAATCCTGTACTCGGCGAATTTTTCCGGTGCAGATACGACTATCCAGACGGCACACATGGCTTTTACATCGCAGAGCAAGGTACACCCCTCACGCTGTGCCTAGTCCATCATCTCAACGTCATTCAGTCTCACACCACCCGCCTATTTCGGCTTTTTACTACGTCTCGCCTGCCAACCGCGTTAGTATCCTGGGGGAGCTGCGGCCAAAGTCCAAGTTCCTTGGGAACAGCGTCTCGACGACAATGGAGGGCGAGAATCGCGTTACCCTCCTGGGAAAGCCAGAGGATGGCGGTGGGTCATTATTGCCAATTTACCGCCAGGATCCCAATGTTTCACCAGAATATGTTATCACCATGCCGAATATGTACGCCCGGGGTATTCTATTTGGGAAGATGGTTTTAGAACTGGGCGATACATGCATGGCCAAGAATGAGAAGCATAGTTTATATTGCGATCTCGAATTTAAGACAAAGGTAGTGCATCCACTCCCTGCAAATGGCTCACGAGCTGAAGAATTTCACGCTACCTTACCCAAGGGTTTCTTTTCTGGAACATACAATGCACTGGCTGGACGGGTGCGCAAGAATACTGTCGATATAGGGGAAGTATCGGGGAGGTGGAGTCATATAATGGATTTCAAGAACACAAAGGTGTATACGATCCTGCCTCAAGGCTAGCGTGTCTAAGTCTGCATGATCTAGACAGGTAACAAGCGGGTGCTTTTCGACGCTCTGAAAGACGGCGAGAAAATCTCTCCGAAATGGGTGCCACCTGAGGACCAACAGGAACCAAAAGAATCACGACGGTGCGCCAAATAATGGCCGTATGTGTGACGCTAAGAAGCTCCCAAACAGACTATGGAAGGCACTCACACAGGCAATTATTTCCAAGGACATGGAAGCGGCCACAGAGGCAAAGTCTGCAGTTGAGGATGCACAGCGGGAACAAAGGAAGAAGATGGCCGAAAGTGGCCAACAGCATATTCCGCGATTTTTTGAATTACGGGATGGGCGTTGGATACCTAAACTGACGTGAGGCGTCATGTATTCATGCCTGAAGGCCACGCTTACAGCTAAATTGTAGGGTGCCTCAGGACTCAGATGCTGCGACGATGGCCGTGCAAGAATGGATATGGGCGTCGTCGCCGTCCGCGACCTGATTCGATTCCAACAAACACTCACAACTTGCTTATCATTTGGCCACCTCTCCCTTACTGATTCATGTAGATCCACGTAGTAATGCAATCCATTTCCGAGCGTACAATGTAGCAACAAATAAGGGTAGATGCACAAGCGCGGTCGAGTGAACAATCTGCAACTGGAAGAATGGGATTGCGGGTGTAATGTATGGGTGTTGAGATATGCATGAGAATGTAATTTGAAAGCAGATAGTGTGCAGGTATGCAAGTCGAATATGTAAATATCACCAGAGAAGGAAACCAAGGGATTCTATGCCCCGTTGTACCATCCGTCTTCATCTTGTGTGAGGGCAAGCGATACAGTGCTTGGTGTGGGCGAGGGCATTGACGCGCGGGGGGCTGGTGCGGTCCGCCGTGCCTTTGGGGTGGTGGGGCCAAGATTAGGATATCGATTGACTGCGGTACGGACAGGGGGTCTAAAGGTCTGGTTCACGTTGGTGGGGGCGTGCATGGAGTCCCACACAGAGGCCTGGTTTGGCGGTGTGTTGCTTCTAATGCTTGAATTTTGCGATAGGGATGAATACCTCTTCCCGTGTGGGGTGACAGATCGGGTATCATAGTTTGTGCTCGTGCGGGAATCTGGACGAGAGTAGGTGTGACGGGAGCCGTTGGTGGTAGCGAGGGGCGTGAATTTGGCAGCAGGGGTGGCAGGGATGGCCTCTTTGGCTTCTGCCAACTCAGTTTTCAAGCTGGCCACTTGAACTTCCAGGGTCGCGAGTTGCACGCGGAGTTGGTGCGTTTGGTCCTGTGATGACCATGTTAATATAACATAAAGATGGGAAGGATGAGTGTGCAACCTTCAGCAGACGCTCGTCGGCTTCGCGTTCCTCAAGCTGCAATTTGACCAATGAATAGTCTGCGTCGACCTGGCTCTGAATCTGTTCCGCCTGATCGAGCTGCGTTTGAGTGGATTCCAATCTGCCTTCATATTCCTTCGCGCGGCGTTCCCATTCTGATGCGCGTTGTTGGGCAAGGCCAAGGCTTTGTCGCGCGGCCGAGGCAGCCCTCTCGCTGTTCAGGACTTTGGTCTCATGATCCTTGAAGCGTCTTTGAAGCGCTGCGTGGTCGGCTTCGATTATTCTACCGCGTTCACGTTGGCGTCTGAGCTCTTTAAGTTCCTCTTGGTCTGCTTGGCCAATGAGCGTGGTAAGCAGGTCGATCTTTTCCGAGGTTTGGCGGAGGGTATCCCAGTGAGCTTGATCCGAAAGGAGCTGGTCGTGTTGCTTCTGTAGGTGTTCAAGGTTCTGAACAGCTGATTCCTTGTCACGGGCCGCGAATGTCACTTGCAACTCGAGCGAGTCAACCTAATAAATAGTATGTAAGTGATGATATCTCGAGTCGGGTTAAAGCCCAACGCGCCTTGCTTTTGAAAGACGACCTCTCTGATAGAAGTTCGCGATTCGCTTTCTCCAACTCGGTGATGCGATCCTGATTAGCTTGTGTGGCGACATCAGATGTTTGCAAACGAGACAGTGCTTGCGCAAGGGCGGTCTCAAGTTCAGCGTTCCGCGTTTCCAGCGTCGCCAACTCCGATGACTTGCTGTCTGCGATCATTTGAAGCTCCTTGGCTTGGGTCCGGAGGTGATCCCGTTCATTTTCGGTGATGTTCAATTTATTACTGAGCGCCTCTTTCTCGACGCGGATTTGGCCATGTGCACTCCGGGCTTTTGCGAGCTGAATCTGAGAGTCAGAATTCGCCTTGCGCGCCTCATCCAATTCCCGTTTAGATGAATCCAGGGAAGCGATAAACTCGGCATTGCCATTTTGAAGCATCTTAGTAGCGGTGAATAGCGTTTCGGGGAGGGATTTTACGGCAAGTAGGAGCTCTTGTTGAGCGGAGGTGATTTCATCGGTCTTGGCGCTCAATGATTTTTGGGTGGTTGCAAGGTTGTCTATGCTACTGTTAATGACTGAGAGTGGTTCATCTGAAGTGTCTGGAATCTTCAGCTGATCCAACCTGGAATAAATTTCGCCGCGGGTAGAAGTGAGGATATCCGTTGACTCGGAGATTTTTGATTCGAGACGTTGAAGAGCGCTGAGGGTGTCGCCATGCGTGGTCCTAAGTTCTACTTGTTGCACGATAGCAGACTCCTGCTTAGAGAGGAGCTGTTCGAGAGCAGTGGCCACACCCTTGACAGGCTCTAAAAGCGGAGCGACACGTTCAGCCACATTGCTCGTAACAGTGTCAACATTGAACGTCTTATCCCGGACAGCAAGACGAGAATCTAAACGTTCCACGACGAGGTCGGCCACATGTTCCTTGATCACATGGGCGTCGATGGGAGCGATGGCTCGACGGACCTCAGTGACGAGCTGGAGAGTGAGCGCATCAGTATCGAGGGAAGGTGTCTTGAATGACGACAGGAGCGGGATCAATCTATCAACAATAAGTCCTGCCGTTTCCCGCTTATCCGACGCCAGATCTATCAGCTGGGTGATGTGGGGCTTCACAGCTTGGGTCAGCTGACTTGTTAGAAGATCGTAATCTACCGGCTCAGAGTTGATGGAAGAAAGAACAGGCCGGAGAGCGTTGAGTAGCATATCCACAGTAGCATCGCGATCGCGGGCAGATGTGCTTCGGGCCACAGTCTCAAGGCGAGCAGATAGGTCGGAAATCGCGTCGACGATAGAGGTGACCGTCCTGTTGCCGGAATTTTCAATGACGGGTGCAAGATCTTGCACTGGAGTATTTGGCGCCCTCAAATGACGCTCCAGACGGTCCATTTCCTGTTTGAGCTGTTCGAATGATTGCCTCTGGCCCTCTTCGACGATGTCCTTGAGTAATTGGAAGTCCAACCCCTCGCGGGCATCCAGCTGGCTGTCTAACAAGCCACCGGTGGCTGACTGCTGCAGCTGTGTACGGAGCAAGGACACAAGCTCACTGATCATCGCCGAGGTTTTCGATGATTCTTCAAGGCCCTCCTTGCTCTTTGACGACATCTCATAGCGAAGAGACGCGACCTGTTTGTCAAGGAGATCCGCAAGCTTGTCCTCGAGTTTGTGGATAGCCATCTGCGTTGTGAGATCCGCTGCAGCCGAGAGGTCTGACATTGAACGGCCACCATCATTCATGAGGTCGTCTGGCAGAGATGATCGTCGCCTGGTATGATTCCTGCTACCACTAAAGATGTCCTCAACTGGGGAGCCTTGTCTATTGCTGGGATCCGTGACGAGTTGGACCCGAGAAATCTTGCGTGAAATGGTCGGCACGTCAAGGTCGTCCATTGAAGGGCGGCGGACATTTTCGAAGATTTCACGCGAACTGAGGCGCGAACGCACCGATTTACGTGTCCGGTCGTCTCCACCGTTCACTAGTGCCTTGAACAGGCCGGCGGGGACGGTGTTACTCGAAACAGGGTGCTTGAAGTCCAACGGAATCGGAGTACGTTTGGGCTTAGATGTCGTCGGTAGGGTTGCCGAATCCCTGTGCACCTCGCCGTCCTCGGGTTTGGCATTATCTTCGCCGAAGGTGACTTCCGGTAGCTCCGGTCGAGTGGCGCTTTCCAGAGGCTCTGAATCTGGACGAACGTAGGGTAGACCTGCCACTGCTGAGAAGGAAGCAAAGGTAAATGGTTCAGCAGATGGGTTTGATGAGGAATGGTGGCTGCGTGTGGCGGCTAGTTGAGGGGATGGCATGCGCCTGATGCTCTGCGGCGATTCCATGTTTGGCGGGAACCTGAAGGAGATCATGCTATCCCCCTCCTCCATCGAGCCACTGGATGTTCGGCGCTGCCGCTTCTCCCGCCCTTGTACCTTAAATGGCGAGCTTTCCGCGTACGGTGGCTCGGGCAACGGTCTCGGGAACTCGGGCACAGGAAATGATACTGGCTGGGGCATGGGTGGGACGCCTGGTGGTGGTCTGAATGTAAACCCAGTAGGCTTGAATTCTGCTGCCGCGACGTTGAGTGGCCGACCAAAGGACGGTAAACGTGTGTGCCCAATGAGTGGGGCCTTGGGCGGAGTGGACATACTACCGAGGGACCCAAACTCCTGGGATGAACGAGACGCGCCAAAGACGAAGGGTTTAGCGTAGGGGTTCAGTGTATCACGCCGCGAGCCAATGGATGGTTGCTGCTGGGGATCGCTGGGATACACGAAATTCTCGGATGGGCTGCGTGAGTGGGCCTGTGCGGGGTCATGGAGAGAGAATTGAGACGAGGGCACCCGTGAATGGGGGATAGGCGGGAGTGGGCGATTAGACCGCACACTCGTATTTGATGGTGGTCGTGAGTAGCCTCCCGTCCTGGCACCAAGGAAGTCTCGGACACGTTCCATGCGATCCTGGTCATCCTCACTGGGATTGGAAATGATGTCGTCCTCTAAAGGACGCCCAAACGTTATTGTATTCTGTGGGGGGCGGGGGAAATTGGGAAGGCGTCTTGGTTCCTCGACCACAAGGACGGCGGAATGACGGAGTCGCCGCTCAACACGCTTCTGCCTTGCCCGTTCTTCGTCCGACGGATTGGACCATTCACCAATGCTCTGAAAAACGCATCAGTGCCAAGCATACAAGCTGTGTAAGAAGGAGAAATCACCTCATCGGAAGAGTCACCGTCCATGTACAAGTCTTCCGAGCCAGTCCACTCCTCAACGGCATCCTCCAATCCCACCTCATCCCCATGGGGAGCCACCTCCACCTCCTCTTCCTCAAGCGCCTCGCCCACACTATCGGGGTGAAGCGACCGAAGCGACAAAGCGACAGATAGCCTGGATGCATGACGCGAATGCACAGCGCTTTGAACAACAGTCGAAGGGCCTTCAAGCGCGTCCTCCAACTCCCGAATCTCTCGACCAACATCCTCCTCAAGCTCCCTATCTTGCGAAGTATTGACCAATACAACCAGATCTCTGGGCACCAGCTCTTGAGGTTCCTTAATCTCCTCCGCCTCCCTCCGGTCAATCTCGTCCGGCATATTCGCCCCTGCAGTTTCCTCACCCAACTCCCTCGGAATCTCCTCGACCGACTCTACGTCCGTCTCTGCCTCGGCTTCTTCCTGAGGCTCCATCTCTGCTTCTTCGTCTTCTTCTGGTATATCTAAACCAAACCCGCGCACAAAATCTGGGCGGCTGTCTGGTCGGACTGCCGACAACGGTGCCTCTAAGCCCTTTGTTGGAATGGGAACGCGTCCTTGGGGAGCATGTATACTCTCCTGTGGGACTGATGTGACTATTGTTGGCAGGGGCGGTCGGTCAAGTTGGTCAGATCCAAGAACAGCGTTGGGTCCGAAGGGGTTCGTCGCAGCCGTGAACGGATCAAACAGAAGGGGGCTATAGGTCGGCGGCTGCGCGAGCGACATGCTATGCCCATGCTTGTTGGTCACGAAACGTGGCGCAGGTCGATGGGGAGATGGAGAGAGGCCAAATGGAGGTTGGGGTGATCCAGAGAGAGAATTCATCGCGGAATTCTCTTGAGATTGCTGCAGCTTGTTCAACTTGAACATCAATTGAACAGCATGATCGGCTGTGGATGATATCTGCTTGCGGTTAATAAGAAGTAATGATCGTTGCACATGCGGGCCGATGAACTTACTGAAGCAGCCCGGGCATGCGGTGCGTGTATATGAGGCACATTACTTCCAGAGCCACGTTCCACACCCAACTTTTCGAGCTTCTCTTCAATAGCTTGATGCTTGATGCTTTCCCACATGCGCTGATAGAGATGCAGTCCAGGAAACAACAGGATGATTGATACACAATGCGAAACATATCGTCAGAAAGATCCTGAAATGAAGGAATAGGATATATACCTTGCCGGGCAAAAACACATCAATGACATTCGGCAAATGACGCCGCATTTCCTCTGGCGGGTACGATTCCCCTGAACATATTTCGGCAGGTAGAGGTTCCCGCTCATCATGGGCAAATCGGTTCCTTACTGGAACCCTCGCCCAAGAAGGTCGAGTCTCTGGCTGGCCGTCCTCACCCAAAATTGTTTCCTTGGGGAGATTGATGATCACCTTCTTGGGCTTGACAGGAGGGACAGTAGGCGAGGATGCACTGGCGACAGCTGCAGCAGGGAGTGGGCTCAACTTTCGTGCGGGACCGCCCAGTGCAGCCTTGGGGGGACCACCGATGCTCGGCTGCCGTCTATTCCTGTTTGGGAAAGGATGATGTCCGGATTGTTGGCCCATGAATGCTTGATTGGGACCCAACATCATGGAAGGACGAGAAAAGTGACCACCAACAGGAGTCATAGGGAAAGCCATCGGTACGTTTATGCCAGCAGCAGCCAACTGGGACATACTTGGTTGTCCGTGTTGATGTGTGGGTCGAGCGGGGGCGAATGGGGGTTGAGATGCAAAATGATTTTGCATAGGAGTTTGCATAGGATGGTGGCTCATGGGGAAAGATGGATGAAAACTGTGTTGTAGGCTGGTTGGAAGAGCAGGAGAATATATGGCTTGGGAACCCCCATCAAAGCCCTGGGGTTGATGCATGGAGTGTACAGGATTGAGGTGAAGGCGAGGGGGAGGATCTCTGTGTCTTGCCATCCTAATTGTGCGTCGGGGGGGATGAGAGTTTGTTGAATGAGGTGAAGAAAGCCCGGTGTGGGTACTCTGTGAATGAGTATTAGACCCTGGAGAAAATTATGGAGAACCCGGGGTGTATGAGATAGCTGGATAATTATCAGCTAGGCCAGGAGCAGCGGCAACCTGGGCAAAAAGTCCAAACGACGGTTGTCGCAAGAGTTTGCACACAAGGCACATCATGTCAATTTGTGCAGGAATTATAGTACAAACTCGACCACGTGCTTTTTTCAATCGGCCATCTTCCAATTACCCGATCGGATGCGCAAGGCCAGATGAGATTTCAAATCTTCTACCATACTTGTGTAGTTGAACCTCAGGTGTCTCGAGGTTGTCTTTCAGCGTGAAATTAATTTGTATATGTAGTAACAAAGATTTTCTGAGCCAGGTATGGTGACAATGTGTGTGGCTGTACTCATCGGCGGTATGTTTTGTTGATTCTCACGTGCAAGTACGACACCGCCACCACGAAATACCTCTTGTTTTTCATCGACGACGATGCTCACGTCGTCTGCGCCCCGTCCAGCCAGTTCTGACCTCGCGTTTTTTTCTTCCTCAAAGGTATCGAAACCTGTCGCGTCTACCTCTTCCAACGTAGTTGTTACCACGCGCGTGGCACGTCGTCCAGCAAACCAACAATCAAGGAGCGCCCCCACCACCAGGGCCCCCTCTTCTTCATCCTCCCCACTTTCCTCACCGCTCACCAGTGATTCCAGTCTTCCGAGAAAGCGAAAGATACCAAATACTGGCTCCTCTTCTGCACTTCCCCGCGAAGTCAAGAGACTTCGCACCGACCCAGAAGCTGAATATACTGACAAGCCGCGCAAACGTATCTCTAATTCTTCCAAGACCTCCTCTCGTGCGTCGAGTAGGCAGTGTACGCAGGCGCCCTCCCCGGAGCCCATATACAGGATCAGCAGGTCTCGTTCGACGTCGCTGTTCCCAGGTTTAGATACCGAGGCCCCTATTCCTCAAAGGAGGTGGTGCACAGATGAGGATGGTACACCCGGGAAGAGTCATTTGAGCTCAGAAATGGCCGTCAAGAGCCTCATGAAAACTTATAAGAGTTGTACGTGGGTTACGCCCCTCTACCAATCACTAATAGAGCTCGTGTGCAGATTTTAAAAATCATGACGACCCCACTGATAGGTCCTTTCAGCCACATCCAACGAATTATCCGTTTGCTGAGCTCGAGTACCCTAACACGGGTGCATCAGAAAGGTATGCCCGTGTCCTTGCAATCTCGTGGTCACGAATGGGTTTGGTTCTCAATCGTCAAGAGAGCTTCTTTAACACTCATCTGCCTTCTTTCAGTGCCCAGTATTCATTCATGGCTAATAGACTCACCTAGATTTATTCTTCTGGCGCCAAAAGATAAAGACCATTATAGTCCAATTATGGATTTCGAAAGATCGTTGCATACCATTGTAGAGAGTTCGTCTGCTAATGACGACCAATTCCCTCACTGACCCCATGCCTGATAGATTATTTAACACCTCCCCAACAGGCCTTATTCGGCTCTATACCCAGCGATACCCTCTCTGAGGCTATATCTCCCCCTCCTTCGCCTTCGCCCTCGCCACCTCATTCGCGATCGTCAATGTCGAGCGGCAGCTCTTCACTAACATCTCTCTCCGATTCCTCCTCGCTTTCCTCCCTCACGTCTCTCTCAACAGCCAGCGCAACCAGCCCCACTCGTGTGCCATTCCTTCGTGCCGTTCAGCGGGCCATCCATCGTCAAGATGGGCCCCTCTTCCTCCTCGCTGTCACAAAAATCAATTCCATCCTTCGTTCTCTCAAGTATCCGTCCTTGCCACCCGACCTGTTCGCCCCCGTGACCCCAAACCTACTAATGCAAGCGGTCGAAGAGTGGTCGGAAACAGGCATGCCGAAGAAGGTGCTCATGCGCATCATTGAAGAGAATTACCAGCGGAGTGTTGGCCCGCACGTGCATAGCCTCAAGCAATACGAGGCGTTCTCAAGCACTGTTTATGGGGAGCTGATGCCATCCCTCGCACATGAAATTATACAGGTGACGAAGCTCAACGAAGGGTCTCTGTTCCTGGATCTGGGGAGTGGAGTGGGCAATGTAGTTGTCCAGGCAAGCTTGCAGACGGGGTGCAGGAGTTTTGGCGTGGAGCTGATGCCTGCGCCTGCGAAAGTGGCGAGGGAGATGGCGGAGAAACTGAAAGTGAGGTGCAGGATGTGGGGAGTCCGGATGGGAGAGGTTGAGCTAGAGGAGGGAAATATGCTCACAAGTAAGAGGGTGGATGAGTTGATCACGAAAGCCGACGTGGTGTTGGTGGATAACAAGGTTTTTGAGGAGAGTCGTGAGTGTCACCCCTGTGGTTTTATTGACACATCATTGAAGAGGCATTTTTTGTAAACAGTGAACGAGGCGCTGAGACCCAAGTTCCTGGATCTGAAGGAAGGCGCTATTGTTGTTTCTCTTAAACCATTTGTCTCGTCGCTGAATGCCCGGGTGACTGAGCGGAATGTGAGTTCATCCATATAACGCCAACACTCGCACTCATCCTAGCCCCACAGGTTGACGACATCAGTGCCATTTTTGACGTCACAGAGCGGCCATATCACTCCGGGAGTGTATCATGGGGGAATAACGGGGGATCATATTATCTTCACCGGGTTGATCGTGGGGGTTATGCGAAGATTCGCGAGAGGTTTGAAAATTCTCGAGTTGGGGGGCGAAGTACAAGAGGGAGCAGACGCTGAATCGCTGGATAGGGCTGATATTGGTTTCCTACTCGCTTCTTGGTTTTCCTGCGGCTGACTTCCTGCTAATTGTAATACCTCGTGTGCGCGCCCTAATCATTACTTCCCACTCCAACACCGCCATTATTTGTATTTACGCAGGGCTAGATTCTGGTCAACAATGAGCCCCGCATTGTTGCCTGTTAATGGGGCTAAACCTATTGTGATGTTTCAACCGTTGCTTGAAGGTCTTCTATAGGGATACGGACAAGAACCTGTCCTCCCGCTTCGCGTAGATCATCTCCCTCATCTACCGCGCGGTCTTGAGAGGACACTAATGAACGAGGTGTTAGCTTGCCCGCGTGAAGCAATGGTGGGCCAACACACAGAAAAGCTTCAAGATCTGGAACATCTTCGGCCACTGATCTAGAACTTGACCATGAACTACGGTGAAATAAATACATGGCTGTATTCTGCGAGAATAAACGGACCTTCTCCTGCGTCGGCCATGGTCTCGCAGTCCTCACCCAGCCCCTCTATTCGAGAAAGAAAGACGGCACTCGCGCGCTCAAGCGCAGAGACCGCGTCATACTCTTTTTTTTTCTCGAGAAGCTTGTTGAGGGCTGCTGCGTTATTTGAAGATGAACCAAGTTGTCCGATGTGCGAGGTGCGATTAGCGGCAACGGATTGGCGCATGGGGGTCCAGGAGCTGATGATGTTTGCGGGTATTAGGATCGGATGGCATAAGCCGTTTTCAATGTGCCGAATCGCCCGGCCCGTCCGATACAGGTGTCAATGATTCACGTTTAAATTCGCCGCTGACCAGTGCAGTGTGCCTCTCCAGGCTGAGCCCATTGCCCGGATCCAACTCCTCACAGCCGTTTAGCATGCGATGCGCGAGCGCAAAGAAGACAAGTTAGACCTCCCTGTGTACGAGGCCCACCCCCCCGCATGGCTTCCCCAGGCGCATGGGTCTGCAGATCTCGGTTTGTAGCTTGCTTTGTAGGAGGAACTGGTAGTTGTTGATGCTTTCGAAGGGTATATTGGGTTTTATCCCCCCCAGCCCGGGCAGGATGAGGATATACTGTCGGCTAAGAATATGAGGGAGGGTTTTATTCTTGGTGAACAAGTCTCTGTGAGTGCCCGTTAGGTTGTCTAATTGAGGCAACAACTTAATGTATAAAAAAAGGCAGAGAACTTTAGTGCACAGGCAATGATCAATGAAAATCTTCATTCAAATGATACATTATCGAAGCTGGAAGAGTTGATGAACGAAGTATTCAGTCGGAGGGCTGAGCGCATTCCTGCGATCCCGTCTGTGGTGTTCCTTTGCTTTTTCGTCAGTTTCTGATGCTCATTTACTCCAAGGCCTTCGTCGTTCCGAATGCAATCCCGGGCTACCTTCAATGAAAATAAGCGTGATTCCTGGTTCGCTGACCTTGCAAATCCCGATGTTCCACTTCATAAACTTGGAAAGTACATTCCCCATGGCGCCAAGGGCCATGACCTCCTCGACCTGTTGCACTCCAAAAATGTTGCCCTTCCGAGGGCGGTTTGGTTCCTCCGTGTCGTAGGTGCCAACGAAACAGTGAGCTCTTATGACTGGATTCATCCAACACACCACTGAGATATTCCTTCGACTCAGGCCGGGCTGCGGAATAAACCACATTACGATCCAGGACAGTACAGTATTGATTGGGCCAATCTGGTCACAAGCTATATGAAGAAGCAGCTGGTTGACATTGCGCTACCTATCGCAGCCCGACCGGGCTTGAACATAAAGCAAACCTTCAAGGGTGTGTTATCCGATCCAGAGACGCGAGAGCGGTGGATATCGCGGTTCACATACTGGTAAGTTTCTCGTTGGGTACGCGAGGATTATAGGCTTATTGTTATCCCCGCCACAGTCTGAAGCTCTTGCGCTCGTTTTATCGTGAGGGACTTGTTGACCACCGGACCTTCCTTGTTTGGGTTGTACAGCAGATGGGCACTTGTAATCTCGCTCAGGCTGGGTTTGTGACTCGCCTCGCGGATGAATATCTTGACGGTATGTTTGGGAGTCGAGCGCTGGCTCACCCATTCGTCGACGCGTGCTTGGGAAAGCTTTCTGAGGTAAACTATTCAATTACATGTAGCAGGAATTCTTGGTAACAGCGGATTTGACTAGATACATGCGACATCTGCTCAGGAATATCTTGTTAGCACAGACGGTTTGATCAAGTCGCTTCTTCAGGTAGTTGCTCCTTCAAGCGTACTTCATATCTTATCACTGACGCTTTTTTTAGCGCCTATGCCTAGCTATCCCCGATGCTTTTGTTAGCCCCCGAATGTGGGCTGTTCACTCCAACCTTCTCACAAACGTCCTCTCGGAAAACATTATGGATCATGCAAATGATCAACATGTCGGACAGAATGGGCGTGATATTCAGCAAATGTTGCTGTGTCACCTTGCTGATATTAGACGGAGAAACGAAGCTATGTTGTTTCGTAACCTCCCTATACGTGTCTCAGCCAGGCTCGGCTCTGCCGTTTCTCATGTCAAGGTAAGAACATGTCCCATCTACAGACGCTGTCTCTCATGCTTCCGTTCAGCTTCTTAACTCCATCGGCAGTAGCACGAATATGGACTCCGTGATATTTTTTGCAAGTGACGGCGATGATACTGCGTTTGCTGAGAAGCTTGATATGCTGTTGACCTGGAGTGTGACCCCACTCCAGTACGGCGATCACCGTCCCTTCGCTGCCGTTACCCTCATCCGGAAATGGAGGGAAAGAGCAGGTGATCGTGCGACGCGTCGAGATTTTACCCCACCAGATGAGTTTCTCCAGGACCACCTATTTGAATGGCTGGATTCGTCCGAGGTATCAGGGAACCCGGATAACATCCGAGCAGTAGCCTTGTTGTTCGGCAAATTGGTCAAGCACGACTTGTTTTCATACGCCAAGTATATCCAGCGACTTATCGCTCGGGGGGAGCCTGGATTATCGTACACAGAGGTCCGTGATATCTCATCAGCAAATCCCCGTCCAGCTCAGACCTGTCTATAGGAGGGTGCATCCCGTCATCGAAATTTTCTGCGATGGATTCCATTATTCCAATCGGACCCTACTATGGTCAATCAACGAAAGGTGACACTGTATGGGGTTCGCGCGAGAGAAACCGAGGAGGATATCAATGGACGTCAGATACGGAAGGAGATACGGACTGTGCTCCCAGATGTTTTTGGGGGTTCGCCATCACTCAACAGGACAATTTCCTTGACTGATATAGTTTGCTATAGGAAGCACAGAGTCCCGGTTGATTTCAACGACTGCACTTTTGACTAATTGCGGTGCTCTGGCCTCGGCGGTGCGTTATGAACAGGTTCGCATATTTCAAATATGGCTTCTCCCCATTCTACAGAAGCATATTCCTAGGTAATTATGGTACCAACCATTCACATATTGGCTCACACATCGTAGTCAGATTTCTGATGCCTCGCAAAGGAGACTGTTAAACATATATTATGTTTCGGTCGAGTTGATGACACATGCAAAATGTTTTCACTCAATACTTGATGTAAGTTCTATGTCGCGGAACGCTTGAGCGTGTGCTGAGGGATTTCTAGCTGACGTTATGTACTTTGGAGCACTCCGTGACATTGGCATTGTTAAATGCTGTTGTGGATACTCTCCGACGCTTCGCGGTAATCTGGACATGCATAAACGTAAAAGGGGATATAATCAAAGCCCTCAATACTGCTTATCAATTGTGGAAAACGAGAGGAATCCAGTCCCGGACGCTCTTGGATCTGTTGATCGAATTTGACCAAGGCCACTATTTGGATTCAGCATCGAGAGAGCGCGTTCGAACGGATATCGCCTCGATCACGCTTGTGAGTAGCTGTTACTATATACACCATTCATGCAAACTGAATGATACCCGAGGCTCTTCAACCCATTGCGAGTCGCCCAGAATCTGTCCCTGATGTTCTCCCGGAAATCTTGGTCCTGGCAGGCGATCCTGATCCTGATGCGCCCTCAATATTGGCAAATGGTCTCTGGATAAAATATAGAATGTCATACGACTGGGCTTGGAAGGTCTGGGACAATACGGTCGCCAGCCTTCGCCAGGTACCCACAATGACTCCCGATATCGCCAGCCGCCGGGCTTGCTCCCTTAGGTATGGTGCCTTTCTCTGGCATGTGGACCAGCATCTTCCAGAGGGGCTCGACGGGCAGGTCATGCGATGGTTCCTTGGGCCTGGAAAAAACGAAGTGGTAGCATTGAATTCGGAGACCTGGGACGTGTTTTCCGCTCTCCTACTGTACCTCGCAGTCCACGGGGCGCTTAAAACCACAACGATCCTCCGCGCACTCATACATCCTACATGGCAACAGGCCGCATGCCTGTCAGGGCCCCAATTGGCCAACATGGTCAATCTGCTTGGCGCTGCGAATTTCCTTTGTCACCGTTTGCTTCTTTGTGAAGATGGAAGTGGTGAGGACATGCCACCCACAGATATTTTTGATGTGCAATGTTTGCGGACCCGCAGACAAGCTGTATATGATGACCATGATTTCCCAATGCTCGTTGCCAGTATACCCCTGCTCATCATCCTCGAGCACAACGAGCAGCTTCCTGGAAATCTACGGCAAGAATCAGCCATGCTCTGTCGTCGTTTGTGCCAGGACCGGGATTTTCGGCTGGGCGCCTATCGCAACCTCAGTATAATCCGGGATGCGTTTGAAGGGTCCCTCCAAACAGCCGAAAATGCTGAGCAATTTGGCCAGCATGTCATTGCCGGGTTGTACAGCATTTTGTGTGATTCAGATGGTACGGCCTTCCCCCTTCCCGAAATCTAGTTGGCTGACCAAGAAGCAGATATTCAGATCTCCAACTGGCCTGCCATCACATCAATGCTCAGCCCATGGAAGATTCCCGCCACAACGATGAAATTGCAGTTTGTTCTTCGCCAAATGGGCCATGCGCTTACCCAGGAGTCAACGCAGCACGCGGCCAGCGCCGATCTCGATAAGTTGATACTGATGATATTCCACCATTCTATGACGTCGGATGAGGCTTACTATGTCGCCGAAATGGCGAGGGGCGTTGATATCACAGTAGCAAGCAAGGTGAATTAGCTCTACACCCTTCCTCAACATATATCTAACCCGTCTTAGTTTGTGAACCATGGCTTGAAGTGCATCGCCGAGGTGTTACAAGAGTCTGCCACATATAATGCGGAAGATTTTCGACGCGCAGGCGAATTGCTACGAGTTCTCATATATCTGCTTGAGCCGCTGCGCGAAGACTTGGCGTCCCTTCCAGTTCTCGACCCGTTGATTCAGGACGAATTTTTCGACACCCTATGTGCTAAATTCACTGAAACGGAAGCTTTGTCAACAAATCTTGAGGGCAGTGAAATCGACTACTGTCAGATAACACAGGGCATCATGTTCTTGGCACGACTGTTGCAATTTGACCTTGGTTTGCAAGGCTCATGGACACCAAAGACCAGGGAAGCCAGTGGTGGCATCTTATCTTCCATATTTAAACTTACCCTGGTCAGTTTCGCATTGCACGCTGCGCTCTTGGCACTAATCATTATTCAAGCTCCATGGCACTGGGGAGGGGTTGGATCTTATTGCATACCCATTACTTATTGATACCCTGTACTACCTTTATGACGGTATGTACCCTTCAAATCACAGGACCTTCAGTACCAGGAGTTAAATAGCTTAACATGATCTCCAGAAATACCGGCGGACTCCAAATCTGTTACATTCGATCCATTTCGCAATTACCCTGCTATACCAGCCTCTGAAATTCCCAACGAACTACCGTTGGAATACCGCAAACAACTTATGTCACTTCTCCCACACCTCCTGAGTATCACCGTTGTTACAAACCTTGTCACTTCCCACCGAGATGCCGCAGGGAATATAGTATATGGCCCACCAGTCATCAACCGGCCTTGGGAATGGACGGAATACCTGGGCGAACCCTCAGACATGAACGAGGAAAGTAGAGACCAAGAAGAGAACGAACAGGCTCGGACGAAATATCCAATCAAGAACTCTGGCTCCTTATCTCTCGAAACATTCGGGGCTCGACTAACTGGCGACGGCATCCTTCGCAATCTGGGCCCCAACAACGACCCACGAAACGAAGGGAATCTGCTCACATTCGAGGACGGCCTCTCTGCTGATGGTATGTTCAAAAGAGACTGGCGGGAGACCCGACTGCACATCGAATCCGAGCCCACCCATGAAAATTCCGCCCGCGTCGCGGAGTCAGATGCGGGAGGACCATACTATCCCGGCCTTGCTCGCGGAGACAGGCGGACGCCGCCCAAAGCCTCTCCAGCATCATCCGTAGTCTCCCGCTCTTCCGCACGGGGATCAGCGAATTCAATGCGGATGAGCCCCAATCAGTCGGCTCTGAATCGATTGTCGGGGTCAACTGCTAGCGAGATAGTCGAGATTGAGAGTATCGCGACGGTGTCTTCCTCAAAACGGGGATCGGGATCAAAACGAAAGTCTGCTCCGGCAGTGAGCGATGACGAGATCGAAATCATTGAGGGGCCACTTCCCATACCAACAAAAAAGCCAAGAGGCAAGGCCCCTGCGAAGGCTAAGGCTAGGAAGAAATAATATCATCCATTATCCTCTTGACATATGGCCAGCAGTAGGTGTGATGGCCTTTTATACTGTAGATTTTTTCCCCCCTCCACCATAATGTACTTACTTATCAGCAAAACTGGTTTTGGTTATCATTGCAATCACATAGTTATACATGTACACGACTCCGCCAGTATACACTGCACAGGGGGATGAATAGCAAGTGTAGAATGAAATAGAAGAAGCGCTTGAGTATTTTTGCTCTCCTATCCACTAGAGTTTGGCGCGCTCTAGCACGTATTGCGAAGCCTTCTTCGATTTCACCTTGTCTACATCTTGCATTGTTACAGGGCGGCATTCATGAGCATGGTTGTAGCCCAGCCGCTGTCTTCCATCAATCCCACCGGGTTTGAAGAATTCAGGCCGTCGCAGAAGCGATACGACGACAGCACCACCAAGACCGACATTGTGAACAAGGCCATACTTGCCGCGTTTGTCCGGGATGTCAAACAAACCGGGAGCTTGCATTGGCCCTGCCCCTACAAAAAGGTTAGCTAGAAGAAAATCCATAGATGGTGTGGCCATACACTCTCGGAGTTGCACTGAACAAAAATGATCTCAGCTGCGATAGAATGTGGGACAGGGGGTTATACAAACTCATAATGTAAAAGTGCATTCCGAGACCGCTCGCACCCAAGGGGTGTCCCTTGGCCTCTAACCCGCCACTTGGGTTAACAACGAATTTTCCACCATACTAATATGTTGGGTAGTAAGAGGGGGAAACAGGAGATATCAAATGAGAATTACAGTATTGTCCCCCCGCTCAACAAATTTATGAGCCTCGCCCTCAGCGCATAGGCCCAAAGCGGGGTACATGATGAGCTGCGGAAGAAATAAATCAGGACTTTGATCCAAAGACAATCGCTGAGAAAATACCTCATTCGCTGCGAAGCAATCATGCAATTCCACAACGCCCACCTGGTCCCGCCCCTCGCCCTCGGCAAACCCAGCCTCCTTGAAGACCTGATCGGTGCATGTTTTTGTCATACTGTACCCAACAACTTCCATCGCGCTTCGGGTTTCAAACGTCTCAGGTCCATCGGTGGTCAAGGCCTGTGCAACGATTTCTATCGCTTGATTTTCGAGACCATGAGCATGCACAAAATCTTCAGAGGCTACAATGCAACACGCTGCACCGTCCTAATTACAAACCATATTTAGAAACTCGAGCTACGGGAACAAGTGATGATCATACCGAAGTGGGACTACACATGAATTTAGTGAGCTGGTTGGTAATCTTCGGCGCTCTTAGGACCTGTTCAACACTCCATCCATCGCGGAATTGGGAATAGGGATTTTTCGTAGAATGTTTGTGGTTTTTGGAAGCTAAACATCGGATAAGTCAGGAGCATGCGATCCCGGAGAATGGAACGGAATACCAATTTTAGCCAAATGTTCTATTCCAGCCCCATATTTGTCAAAGTATTCCTGTGCGCCGTTGCTGAACATTCGAGGGGCACCAGGGCCATGATTTTCGCCCAAGCCATCACGTTCAAGCTCCTGGCTGCGCTCATTCAACAACAAGGTAGGGGGTTCACGGTCCGGAAAGTTAGTCCCCAGGCTCCCGGGCTTCATCCGCTCAAATCCAAGTGCCATTGCACATTCGACTTGGGAATACTTGACCGCATTATTAGCCTGGAACAAAGCTGCAGAACCGGTGGAGCAGTTGTTGTTTACGTTAACAATCGGGATGGCTGTTAACCCCAAGTTGTATAGCGCTTGCTATCATCCCGGTTCATGTACCTATTACCACAGGATAATAAAATGAGTCTCACCTGCCCAGAGGTGGAATCCCCATAACAGTAACCCACAAAGGCGGTCTCAATGGTGTCATAATTTATTCCTGTTCGGGAGGGGGGGACAGATAAATTATCACATACGCAACGACTCGGATAATTAGCACTTCCACTCACCAGCATCGAGAAGGGCTTTTGTAGCGGCTTCAAGTCCCATCTATTGAAATGTGAAATCCTTCACTCATTACTCGGATGCTTGTGCTCACATCCTTAGTCGACCGCGTCCCCCTCGGCTATGGGGCCGCTTTAGATAATTTCGAGGTTGATTTGACAAGCCCACCTTGATGAACGCAGTGCATCCCCCACCAATCAAAAATGATCGTCTGCCCTTCATGTTAATAGCAAATTGGTACTTTGCACGCCTAAGGATTGGGTGAGATAATAACCCAAGCACCTAGTACCTTACCAAGGGTACTTGCGATGATGTGTACTCTAAACCCCCGCCGGCTTCTTAGGCTTGCCGTTACCGGTGGTTTATAAATATCTGGCTAATCCATAACCCCTTGAGATGTAGAGTACTACATGACTCACACGCTGATATCACTACGCTAAAGTATCCAGCTGTAAAACAAAAGACTCTCAAGCTACACTCACTGTTGTCGTCATGGGTCAATTCTTTGACGAGATACCCGAGCTCCTAATCAAATGGATCGGCGAGCAGCATGTGTTCTGGGTTGCTTCAGCTCCTCTCAACCCCGAAGGTCACGTCAATCTTTCGCCCAAAGGCTTCGGAAATATGTTTCATATTGTAAACCCCAAGAGAGTGTGGTATGAGGACATGAGCGGGAGTGGTACGTCGTAGCTTTGGTTATACCGCTATACAATTTCATTAGCTTCATGTGTAGGGGTCGAAACCATCTCCCACTTGCGTGAAAACGGACGGATAACCCTTTTGTTTAGCGCATTTGATGGACCACCTCGGATTTGTCGGTTATTTGGCAAGGGTATGTAGTTTACAGTTAGTCTGTCACTCAAGGTTTATCTATCTCACAGGAACCGTATATGAATACGGTTCACCTGAATACGAAGAATTACTTCCCTTGGGCACCCGTCAACCAGGATCACGCGCGATAATCATGATTGACGTGTACAAAGTTGGTACTGTACGTTCCCATTCCTATCGTCCTTGTGCAGCTGAACCGAGGCCATATATCATGAGACGTGCGGATATGCAGTTCCATATTACGAATTCAAGGGCCACCGTACCATATTGCAAGAGGGGGCTATCCGCAAGGAGGCAGCTGACCTCGAAGCTGTCGCGAACGTACCCGGTCCATGGGAGCTGCCACCCATGCCTGAGAAGGGGCTGAGGTGGTACTGGAGGGAGAAGAACGGGAAGAGTTTGGACGGCCTCCCTGGAATGTTGACAGCGCAAAACTCGGCGAAACCCTTCGAGTCGAACCGAGATGTCTTGAAGCTGAAGAAAACTT
Source organism: Collybia sp. MG36 (assembly GCA_003313185.1). Lineage (NCBI taxonomy): Eukaryota > Fungi > Basidiomycota > Agaricomycetes > Agaricales > Clitocybaceae > Collybia > Collybia sp. MG36. The sequence goes on from QGOG01000448.1 coordinate 39,462, forward strand.
CTAATACCATTGATGATGGCGTCTCAAAGCCCCTCGGGCTGCTAGATGTTCGGATAATTGCCGCCTTTGCGGCGGGCGTATTGGTATCCAAGGCATTGCGAATGTTATAGCTGAGTCTGATCTTTATGTGAATGGATGTATTACTCGAATATGTGAAATATTGATTGGTGGTCCCCTCAAAGTCAACCTTAAATTTTCGGTCGAAATATTCCAGTACAGTGCAAAAACCTGTTGAAAGGATGATGAAGGTAAGGTGCGTGAACCATGGACGGCACGCAGTCAATTTAAGTAATCCAATTTCCTTGCGATCGAATAAGCATTCTCTCCCCTGTCCAAATCCTCATAATAGATCAATTCCACCGCTTGTCTCAGAGGGAACAGATATGTTTAAGACAGACCCGCGGATATATAAGTAGGAGACTGTGAGTCCGTGGTCGCTACCAATTCTAAACCCAAACTTTGCGTTGGCTCCACGTTGGGTGTCGTCTTCTCAACCTTGTCATTCGACACTTGTGAGAGCAGCTCTGGATCCAGAGGGAGTTATGCGGACTGTCCTTCAATGGACGTCTATCTACACTATATTAGCTGTCCACGATCCAAATGAAACTCGAGGATAATCATTTGATGTTGGCCCGCCGCCAGAGTTGAATTCAGGACCTGGGTCAGCAGGAAGTGCGATTCCAAGTACTTATTGCCAAGGGCGTGTAAGTTGTGGGGCGTCAGGGGCCTTGGGTCCACTTCTTAAAACCTTTGTTGTCCCCTGTTGTGGGTGTCATAGATTTCAATAGTCGTGGCGATTCATGAAAAAGACGTGTAACGATGCATCATGCCAACGGTGGCGATAAGGCATCATCAAACCAATTCGATCCACAGCGGGGTGCGGGGGCATTGAAAATCGATGTCAGGTCCTTCATTCAATCGGGATAGCAAGAGCATAGGGCTTGTAAGTAGGGTGATTTGAATACATAGGAGGAAAGCTGCGCTTTTTGACGTCTTGATGAGACGTGTACCGTTGACGAGCAGGGTCAGCTCAAAAAAAAAAATCGTCAACGTTCGGAACGCAAATCG
>QGOG01000458.1:0-20499 GCA_003313185.1 Collybia sp. MG36
GGTGGTATTCTATTGATGGACTAAACGGAGGGAGATTTGAATAAAACTACTCATGGGCTATCATGAACTATCCTGGGCGACAAATTTCACAAAAAGTCGATAATCATGATGACTGTGGTATGTCCATAGGAGTATACGATTCCCGTATATAGAGGGCAAGCCTTCGTTCATCGATACTCGCAAAGTTGCACTAAGATGAGGAAGTGCTTAACCCCTCTGATAGTTTAGTGCAGGCGTCTGGTAGCTCTGGTATGCATGATTGAGAACGCTTGATATAATCGTCGATAGGAACGGACACCATTGAGTGTGAAATCAGGGAGAGATCAAGGGAGCGCTTCTGAATAGCATCGTCGAGGTCCGTGACAGCAGGTATTTCGATTTCGAGCCCTTCGCGTGGGTCATCGCCAACTGTGAAATACAGGATATCGAGGGCGGAGGCCGTGGTTCCGGTCAGATTGAGATGTTATCTGTGCAGTACCACCAGTTTCAGAGTTACCGTATGTTTCAATTCACATCATAGACTCAGTGCATGTCCCTGCCCATCCGATAGATATGTTTTCATGTAGCCAGGAATAGCCGCGATGCGAGAGGCACAGTGATAGAGTGAAGTATACAGTATAAGTACCGACATCTCAACTGCGAGTGAGATAATCATATCCGTTTATAAATAGACACAATGTGGGTACATACGTGTTTCAGTGCAGCCTGATGAGCCCGTAGGATACAGTGCAGGTGTACAGCTGGATCCCGGACGAGTTCAGTACTTCAGGTGCACACCCGGTGTTCAGAGGACGAGATCATCACGTCGCGATATATTGAAGGATGCACATAGGCACAGTCATTAGTTTACCGAGCCAAGTATTGAAAACAAAGCCTGAGGTGGACCGGTGAGGGGTGATCACGGCACGGCTTCCCCAAGGCACAACATGATCAGTGGGAAGCTGTAGGGAGGATGGGGATGACAGTAACCAAGGGGGAATGGATGAAGTATTCGTGAATCATGGTGAATATCCAACAGAATGAACAATTTATCAAAGGAGGCAAGGAAATAGAATCTCGTGTAGACGCCCTGTCAAGTTGTTTGGTGGCAACCGCCAATTGTTTGTACCCGATAACAATGAGTAAACAACAACACCAACTTGCTTTTGTCCGCCACACTTATTCTGGTGCAACAATGGAGGCGATAATGGCCATTGTATTCCACTATAAAGACTCTGGATTGTATTCCACTATAAAGACTCTGGATTGTATTCCAAAAATCTCCAAGCTCAAGCTCACATCCAACAGCTCAAATTCCAATCGCAATTCGTTTATCCATCGCCGGCCGATAATCATCATCATGACCTCAAGCATCAACGCAGCCATCGCATTCCTCACTCGTCCCCTTCTCGGCAAACCATGCATTGTTCCCCTTGAACGTATCCTCCTCACGATCCTCTCATGCCCTCTCACACTCACGCTCTCGCCCACATGTCTTCCCCCACGCCCGATCTACGCTGCGTGTATCGCATCTGGTCTGCCCTGGGTTGAGTGGATCGCAGCCCTCGGCGGGCGCGAGTTCGATCTCATTATTGAGCCCACCCGGCTCTCCGTGCGCTACGCCGGGTCGAGTGCCACAACTATATGGACGCACCGCCCGTCCTTCGCCACTGCCCTCAACACCACTCTCGCACGCGCACAATCCCGGCGGACACTCGCGCAGTTATTGCTAGCATCAGACCACGAGTCCGCCGAGACCGAGGAGATGTTTGCGCTGGTGCGCAAGTGCGACAACGCGGCAGTGATCTCACCAACCCCGACCCGTGCCTCATTCCCCGCCCGCGCCTTCGTTCCCATGCCCGCCGTTGCGCGCACCCCGTCTCCCACATCTTCCACTTCGAGCATATCTTCCTCTTCTGCATCGAGCATGTCTCGTCCAAGCTCCCGATCTTCGATCGTTTCTTCCGTCTCGTCCCTTGCCTCCTCCCTCCCCTCTAAGCCAGCTCTGTATGTTCCACCTGCCAAGGCCCGTCGGGCGAACCCCAAGGTCTTCATTGACGCATCCAAGAAGGATGTGACGCGATACTCTTATCAGGGCGGTGTCAGCACCGTCCTAACCGGGGGCGTCATGCTCGGCGGCCCTCCCGCCCGCTCTGGCTGCTGGAGACGCGTCTAATCTCTCGACATAAAATGTATCTCTCACTGCTTTTACCTCTCACGTGCTCTTGTACTCTTGTATCTGGATTGTGTATTACTAGTTGTACGCTCTGCTGTCCTTTGCTGTCCATTTTTATCGATCAGATAATTAGAATTGATTCACTTACAGGCTTTCTTTTGGCAATTGATGTTGATGAATTTTCACCACACTCGCGGGCGTTGCCACAAGACAGGACATTCACAGCGTGTAGCCCGAGGGACAGATCTATGCGCACGTCGGTCATCCGCAGGCGATTCGGCATCTTTCGCTGCGCAGAGCTTGTCGGGCTCAAAGACAGGCATGTTAGCAACTCTACGCCCTGGTGTGTCCTATCACTCTTACGTGCTTATGCTGTTGCGGTTCTCAATCGGTTGGGATGCCATGATTTTCATCACTTATTTAAATCCGGACTTCAGTCGTCCGGGTCAATCTCCAAGTCATTTGTCAGACTCCAGTCCATTTTCCAGTCTGAAAGATAATAACTCGTACAGCATCGATGATTGCGGCGGAGAAACCTACTTGACTGTTGAACGTTGAACGTTGAACCCATGTCACCGACTGTGATAGGATATCGATGAATTCGATGATCAGCGCTGGATGACACCACCACCGTGAAGGCCCTCGACCTCGCTACCACCTATTAATACAGGCCAGCTCAGTGACGTTCACATTCGGAGTGATTCCTTGTCACCCTGGTTAGCTCATATTCAGGCAGGGCGCGACGCCGCAGCTGGACTAGAGTATGTTCCTCCTTCCGATCTCTCGAATGAGTGGAACGGCGACGTGCTCGATGGATCGTTGCTGGCTCCTTTGCACCGATCGCCTCACCGTCGGCGTTGTCGGTTCGGCTCGTCTTTGCTATGGCTAAAGGATATTTACGGGAAGTCACCGAAGCAATGGATGAGCCAAGGTTTGGTTACTAAAGCCGAATGGTTACATCATTGCTAAACGATGCTGTTTTAGCACGAGTTCCAGGGCAAGTAGTTCAAATGAAAATACCATGTACATGTGTATGTTGTGGTACTAAATAAACAATCGATTCACGAGTCTGTATCAGGAGTATAACCAGATAGACTTGAACGTGAGCCTGTTATGTACAGTTTCCCGCTAGTATTACGCTCCAGTGCACATGGGTGTCGCCCGTTGACCTCGCGGCGGTTGGCACACCCACTGATACGGTTGGCTACCTGAGGTTCAAGGGGAAATCGCTTAATATGGTTCAGTCAAGCGGTCGCTCGGCGCGCCTTGATTGCAAAGTATGGTTGTCAATATCATGATCGAGGATGGCCCGTGCGTCGGTTATGTGTGACATGTGACATGTGACAGATGAGAGAGTCTCGGCTCTCAACATCAACCGCTGAACTCTGTCGTCGAGCACCTCGTACTCAACGTTCTGCTGCCTCTAGTTTCGAATCATAAACAATGTCATTTTTCAAAAAGTCTCAACCTCATACTAACCCGCCTCTGCCAGGCACTTCGGCGGTTCAGCCGCCCGGAGCTAATCTGCTTGATAACCTCTCCACCGTTGCAAAACTTGTCACGACGATTGCTGAGGCCGCTCCACCACCTGCGGGCCCAGTCCTGAAGGCAATTGGTGGGAGTGCTATCACCGTCATCGAGATGTTCCAAGCGAGTCGTTTGACCCCTACCAACGCGGTGTGATACTGACTCTAGCCGCAGCTGCATGTAAAGAATAAAACGGATGCGGAAGGCCTCATATCCGATATCCATAGCGCAATCTCTTTCATTCGCGACAATGCTCAAGCCTCCAGTGTCTTGACCTCGGACAGGTTTTACGCTGCGATCAATAACTTTCAGATGTGAGAATGGGTAATCATATTTCGGCCGTCTCTGATATTGGATTTACAGTGCTCTCCAATCGGCTCAGGATTCCCTCGGCACCAAACCCCGTCAGCGCAAACGTGATTTTTTCAAGGGTAAATCTACTCAGGATTGGCTCACCTCGCTCAGTGATATGATCAAGAAGGCGAAAGACGAGTTACAAGTAAGTGATCGTCGACGCCTTCAGATGTACATCTCTCACACATCCTCAGGCAAGCCAGCTCTGGGAGATCCAGGCCCATGTCGGTGCGTTGCTCATTCATGTTATTCCCCACAATTCCGAACTAATCCCGGGGACCTGAACAGAAACCACCCATGAGACAGAGTTCCTTTCCAAGCTCAGTCCTGTCCCTCTGAAGGTAAGGGATGCTGCTCGTGCCATTCCCTGCTTGGAGGGGACCCGAAAGGATATCCTTCGGGCAGTGGCTGCTTGGATCAATGATCCTCTTGCTAAGAATATATTCTGGGTGACTGGCAGCCCTGGTGCTGGCAAGTCAGCCATTGCTGCAAGCATTGTTCAGATGTTGCATGCTCAGCATAATTATGGTGCCTTCTATGTGTTCAAGAGGGGAAATGCCCAGCTGGCTGATCCCCTGGCTGTCTGGCACAGTGTTGTGCATGAGCTTGTTCAAGCTCCTCCCCCCTCACAGCATGATGTGTTCCATGCTGGTCTCAGGAGGGAGATCCTCAGTGTCCTGAAGGGGCCTCCCAGCTTTGATGCTGGAGACAAGGATGTTGTGGCTCAGTTCAAGGCCCTCATCCAGGGCCCCCTGGCCAATCTGTCTGTGCCTGGATATCCTGTGGTGGTCATTGATGCCCTGGATGAATGTGGGGTGGAGGCAGACCCACTGGTGTCTGGGTTCTTGAAGACCCTTGTGTTGTGGAGTGGCCTTCCCAAGGCCTTCAAGCTGGTGGTGACTGGCAGGGATGTCCACTACATTGAGAGCATCCTGGGTCCCATCAGTGAGATGTGTCCACTCCCAACTGGGGTCAATGTGACTGGTGCTGCCTCAGGTGATATCAAGCAGTTCCTTGATGGTTCACTTGGTTGGGCAGATGAGGAGGCCAGACATGAATTGCAAGTGAGGGCTGCTGGTCTCTTCATCTGGGCCACAACTGTGGCCAAGTTTGTGGGGGAGGGTCTCAACCCCCAGAGGAGACTACAGGGAATCCTGTCAGGCTTGAATGTCCAGGGTGACATTGATCAGCTCTATGCTGTGGTCCTCAAGGAGGTGTGTTCTGGATGCAATGAGGCTGAAGTTGGTGACATTAGAGATGTCTTGGCTGTGCTTGCTTTAGCCAAGATTCCTGTCAATGAGGAGACTCTTTCCCAGCTCAGTGCTGTTGAACCAGACACATTATTGATGATTCTGAAGAGACTCAAGCCTGTCTTGGCTTGGATGCCTCAGGTAGGGACAGTCACCATAGCCCATGCCTCCTTCCTGGAGTATCTTGTTGATGGTCAAGGTCAGATGCACATTGATGCAGACCTGTATCATGGCAGAATGGCTGAGAGATGTCTGAAGCTCATGCTTGGGAATCTCAAGTTCAACATTTGTCACTTTCCATCATCATTCATGGCAAATCAAGAGGTTGACAACCTCAGTGATTTGATCAAGAGCCATATTCCTGATTGGCTAGCCTATGCATGCCAGTTTTGGTCCAGCCATGTGAAAGGCCAATGTGCCAATTCTGACAAAATAGTAGGGAATGCCAGAAGACTATTTGCTACTCATTTTCTATACTGGCTTGAGGTTTTGAGTCTGATTGGAAATGTTGATTCTGCTTTTGCAGCATTTTCTATAGTTATCAATGGCTCCCTTGGTCATGATGAGTGGTTGTCCTCATTTGCTGGAGACTGTCATAAATTTGTGGTCATGTTTAGACCAGCAATTGTAAAGAGTGCTCCACACATATATGTGTCAGGATTGGCCTTTGCTCCAACTGAAAGCTTGGTAGCTAAACAATATCATAAACAATTTTCTGGACTTGCTCAAATTACTGGAGGCATGGGAAATTGGCCATCCTTTGATGTGTATAAACTCTCTGGGGCAGTCACATCAACTGCCTATTCTCCCAATGGCCAGCACATTGTCTCAGGGTGTGGGGACAGCACAGTGAGGGTGTGGGATGCAGCTACTGGCACACAGATCTCACTCTTTGAGGAGCATGATGAGTGGGTGTGCTCAGTTGCCTATTCTCCTGATGGCCAGCACATTGCCTCAGGGTCTGAGGATATGACAGTGAGGGTGTGGAATGCAGCCACCAGCACACAGATCTTGCTCCTTAAAGGGCATGATAAAGGAGTTTTCTCAGTTGCCTATTCCCCTGATGGTCATTGCATCATCTCAGGGTCTAAGGTCAAGACAGTGAGAGTGTGGGATACAGCCACTGGCTCACAGATTTCTCTTCTCAAAGGACATAGCAATGATGTGAACTCAGTTGCCTATTCCCCCAATGGCCAGCACATTGTCTCAGGGTCTTATGACAAGACAGTAAGGGTGTGGGATGCATCCACTGGCTCCCAGATCTTACTCCTTGGAGGGCATAACTATGCAGTGAGCTCAGTTGCCTACTCCCCTGATGGCCAGTACATTGTCTCAGGGTCCTGGGACCAGATAGTAAGAGTGTGGGATGCAGCCACTGGCACACTGGTCTCACTTCTTGAGGGGCATGATAGTGCTGTGACCTCAGTTGCTTATTCCCCTGATGGCCAGCATATTGTCTCAGGGTCTAATGACAAGACTGTGAGGGTGTGGAATGCAGCTACTGGCACACAGATCTTATTGCTTAAGGGGCATGATTTTCCAGTGAGCTCAGTTGCCTATTCCCCCAATGGCCGTCATGCCACCACATTGCTTGAGGGGCATGATTTTACTGTGAGCTCAGTTGCCTATTCTCCCAATGGCCATCACATTGTCTCAGGGTCTAATGACAACACTGTGAGGGTGTGGGATCCAGCCAGTGGCTCACAGCTCTCACCCCTTGAAGGGCATAATAATGGAGTAAACTCAGTTGCCCATTCTCCTGATGGCCATCACATTGTCTCAGGGTCCAAAGATAACACTGTGAGGGTGTGGGATGCAGCTACTAGCACACAGGTCTCACTCTTTCAGGGGCATGATGGTGAGGTGAACTCAGTTGCCTATTCCCCTGATGGCCATTCCATTGTGTCAGGGTCTAGGGACAGGACAGTGAGAGTGTGGAATGTATACACTGGCTCCCAGATCTTACTCCTTGGAGGGCATTACTATGCAGTGAGCTCAGTTGCCTACTCCCCTGATGGCCATTACATTGTCTCAGGGTCCTGGGACCAGATAGTGAGAGTGTGGGATACAGCCACTGGCTCCCAGATCTCACTTCTTCAGGGGCATGATGATGTAATAAGCTCAGTTGCTTATTCCCCTGATGGCCAGTACATTGTCTCAGGGTCTTGGGACAGGACAGTGAGAATATGGGATGCAGCCATTGGTACACAGATATTACTCCTTGAGGGGCATGATGATGAAGTAACCTCAGTTGCCTATTCCCCAAAGGGCCAGCACATTGTTTCAGGGTCTTGGGACAAGACAGTAAGGGTGTGGGGTGCATCCACTGGCTCCCAGCTCCTACTCTTTAAAGGGCATGATAATGCTGTGAGCTCAGTTGCCTATTCTCCCAATGGCCAGCACATTGTCTCAGGGTCTTGGAACAGGACAGTAAGGGTGTGGGATGCAGTCACTGGCTCACAGCTCTCACTCCTTCAGGGGCATGATGATTTAGTGGGCTCAGTTGCCTATTGCCCTGATGGCCATTACATTACATCAGGGTCTAGGGACAGGACAGTGAGAATGTGGGATGTATACACTGGGTCACAGGGCTTGCTTCTTGAGAAGCATGATGATCATTCTCCTGATAGATTGCATATTCTCTCAGGGTCTGAGGACAACATTATAGGAGCATGCAATCCAGCTGATGACTCTCAAATGTTCCTACATTCATGCCACAATCATTCATTCCAAGTCTCCCATCACGTTTATACTCTGAATCCAGGAAATGATGGCTGGTGTTCTTTTCATTCTTGCAGTACTGATCCTCTTCTTTGGGTACCATTTTACCTCCAGCAACATATTTTGTGTGTTGCTCCTTGTGTTATTATTTCCAAGCAACCTCAGATTTTTGTTTCGATTCAAAACATGGCATGTGGAGTCAATTGGCATTTGCTACATGTATAATTGTTTGAGGGTGCTGAATGTGATACTTATAGTAAATGAGTCCTTTTGAATTACATTTCTGTCTTTTTTGTTGAAATCAAAATCTGTGTGAACATTCAAGGGCAATTTTCAGGAGGTGAGGCAGTGCAAGGTGTTTCCTCACTGTTTGTAGTTATGTATTCCGGAGCACAACGGATCATCATTTCATGACACGTGGCCATGCGACTTTCTTCCGTCGTTCAATGTTCAACGCTCAACGTTCAACGTTCAACCAAGCCCATTCAGAACTTTTCCCTTCTGTACCTAAAGCGACGAACCAAAATTACAAGTCGAAGAATTTCTTTTGACAGTCCTCCTGCATTGGCTCAGTTGGCGGCGGTTCCTCCTAGTCAGCAGACCCACTTGAATTGGCCAGGGATTCAAACAATCTGGGGCTGGCGCCCCACGGAACACCCGAGTTGCAGGTATGCGAACCGTTTTCATTTTGAGATTTGCGATTTCGCCCTGTGATGTCAACCGGTGTTTGTTTGATGCCCACCCTTGCTCTCGTGCGGCCGCTCTGGTACGGCATTGCTGGCTAGGGCTGGTACCACCTCGCTTCCTTGTGTGTGGACGCGGTTTATACACCACATTGTGATGCTCGTTCGTCGGATGAATGGGTGGGTTCGTAGAAATTATCATATACATGAGGTGGCACAAGACCGTGAAACATCCCCGGGCGCTACTTGGATGGCCGTGGCGATCGCTGAACGCCCTTGGCTGACGATATCAGCAGCCCCCGGCCGGGACTTATATATCACATTTCTGCCCTCTGACGCGCGTTTTCTGGTTTACCATCTGCCTTGTGGGTGCTCATGACCAACGGCTTTTCAATAAGGTACTCGTATGAACGTCTCACCCTTCGCGTCGCTGTGCCTCCGATCCCGTTCTATTAGGACCGGGCGGGTGCCACCGATTCGTTGACTCCAGATCCACGCAGTTTACAATCGGACCTCGCCCCGCAGGTGCATGAAACATAAATTTGCAATGGGCCCAGACATTAAAACGAGGCAAGGGCATCAAGTCGATGGAATTCGTCGTCGGACATTGCAGTATCTATAAATGGTCCCTTGGGCTAATGTATCCGACCAAGTGACCACCCAAGGGTCCCGGATTCGTGTTCTTCCTTGGTGGCATCCAGTCCCCGCATGATTCCGCGGTGAGGGGAACGCCTGACCCACGCCTGCACGAGTATACGCACCTCCGCCACCCTTGGATGTGCATCTTCATGAGTCATACCTGCTGGGGTAGCCCAAAAGTGGCTAAAATCCTATCTAAGATTGCTCGCTCAGATCGGTACACGCGGCGAGAGGCTCAAAGCCGTTTGCCGCAACCTATTGTTGCTCATAAGCTAAAAATACTGCGGCAAGCCCGTCTCTGTACCGTTTCACAACCTCCGTCTAAATGCATTCCTAATTACCTGGAATAATGTGCAGTGGTTTATCAAATATTGATCGAATAACCCCCTTGAGTCGTGTTTGACTGGGCTGGCGAATTGCGAATTTCCAATTTGCGTGACAGGGTGGAATGTAACACGTAACGGTCCGGCGTCAATCCATTATCACTGGCTGAACCACATCAGTTTCTCACATCTTCACGCCTCGCGTTGCATATTATTATCAGTTTCAATAGCCATCGAGATAATTCTGCGTACAGATGGGAATGGCTACGTAAAATTACCATGATTTTCAAAATCTTGGTTGGCGTTTTGACGTCTTGCTGTTGCTTCCACGCCGAAGGTGTGCGACTTCATTTCCTTCAGCCCTGTCTGTCAGCGCCGAGGATGTTTCACTGATCACTCATTTCAGCCATTGGCGAAATCTAGAACAACACTTCGTATCTCTCCTGGTGACAAACGAGCCTAATATCTCCAATGGATGCTGGAAACTCGCCTATTTGTTCTCCAAGGAGAAATTGTCTGCGGCATTCATATCTCCTCCGGCTTCAACACACCCCATTTTCATGGCATAGATCAGGTTTTATAGTCCTCACCAACCAAGCGATCGAAACAATTAACCCCGTAAGCGTATCATATTCATTTTAACCAGTCGCTGATCGCGAATCTTTCTGAATAAAAGAGGATTTCCACGAGGGCCCACACTCAATTGCTGACACAAAAGGCTGAAGCGGCTCCACCATCAGCGATCGATAACAATTTCGGAAGGCGTCTTCCACGGACTTGGGAGATAGACGGGAATTGCCCAAAGCGAAGCCACCCTCGTTTGCCAACTCCCCGACATTGAGGTGAGGACTCAGGATGAGGAAGCTCTAGGCCGTGATCATCATTATTTAGATGCACCCCTCTCACTGAGCCGGCATGTTGCGCGTTGGATGTTCAGCATCATATAAAGCAGGGGGTGTATGTTTCCTTTGTCCCTCAGCGCATCGCCTATCGACTCCAGTTCCTTTCCTCTCGCAAAAACGGGCCACCTCGATTCATCAGGAACTGCAATCCAACCCGAGTTCACGATAATGCCTGCACGGTTAGTCGAGTTCCACGTGATCTTGTTGTGATCTTTGCTGATTGTTCCATCTTCAAATTTTACTCTTCCTGTCTCCCTCACCGCGTTGCATGTCGTATTCATATTCGCCTGCACAGTTTCACTGTATCAGCCCCGGCCGGCAAAAATATGTAATTACCATTCCTTTCTTCCTCATTGTGGGGTTTAATTCACCTACTAGGTATCCTAATGTCTTTGTACGAGCGCAAACTTGATCAGTGATCTCAATGGCCTGGAATCCTTCATAGTTCGATATCGCCATCAACTCCATCCCTTGTGGGCGGATAGTTTTCAAGTTGTACGACGAGATTGTCCCAAAAACATCGAAAAACTTTCGCGAACTGGCGACAGGCCAACATGGGTTCGGCTATCCAGGAAGCGTTTTTCACCGTGTGATACCCAATGTCTGTTCATCCGTCCATCACTTCCATCTTGTTAACTCATCTTATCAATAGTATATGCTTCAGGGTGGAGATTTCACTCGTCACAATGGAACAGGGGGGAGATCTATCTACGGAGACAAATTCGGTGGTACGACTCGGTTCTCTCCTTTGAACCGACGTGGTTGTAATCTGATCTAATCTTTCAGATGAGAATTTCAAACTTCGGCATTCTAAAGCTGGTTTGTTATCCATGGCAAACGGAGGACCCAACACGAATGGCTCGCAAGTATGTTCTATCCTTTCTGCTTCTAGGCGATGTGTTTACCAGTCCCATAGTTTTTCATCACCACTGTTGCCGCTAGCTGGGTAAGTCGTCATCCAATGACCTCTCTCACATCTAATGTTCTCTTCTGCCAGCTGGACGGAAAACATGTTGTATTCGGCGAGGTCATTCAGGGTATGGAGATCGTCAAACAAATTGAAGCCACGGGCACAGCTTCCGGCAAGCCAAAGGGTCTAGTCAAAATCACTTCGTCTGGCACGGTTTGAGAGGGCACATTCACTTGTATATCATGGGCATTTCGCAGAGCATGGGTTATAGAGTTAGTGTTTTGTAATAGACGCTATTTATGGGGTTAGGGTTTTCATGGTGGAATCAACTAAGATATGCGTCTTACAGACATTTGGTCATCACGTGTATAGTGACGGCCGTGTGACGTCTCCCACAAGGAAATTATATTTTTCTTACATATTCATTGCTCACATCAGAACCATCAGAAAGTGCCCGTTTACGGGTCTGTGAATAGCTTCCAAGGTTGTGACGTTGATTGCGTCAGTTGCCCATGTTGGCCTTTGGAGGCCTTTGGACGGATTGGGCGCATCAAACTTCACACATCCTTATTTGGGTGCTGCTGTGATCCTTCTCAATATGGACAGAAAGTGATCGAACTCATATTCCCCCACAAGCTCAGACATTTTCAATGATCGACAACCACCAAACTCTCCAGAAATTAGTTCTGGAGAGTTTGGTGGTTGTCGATCATTGCATTTCAAAGTATTGAAAGCATAATTTGCAAAATACAACTTTGTCACCCTTTGTCACTCTTAGATCATGTGATGACCAAATGTCTGTAAGACGCATATCTTAGCTGGAGCAATATGTGCTTCAACAGATCTCAGGACTTCTCATCGAACATGCACACCGACAATTCAGTGACCAACATCTTCTCGATACCCCCAGAGCTATTAGAAACAATTTTGACCCTGACGGCCCTTGGGAATTTCCCTGCTGTGATCGCAAATCTCGCGATGACATGTCGACATTTCTACCGTCTTATCTACCACGGCCATGACAATCATCTCTGGCGCGAAATCTATCTAACCACATTTGACGATCCACGGCCCAGTCTCGGAGCGATCATTTCTCGGAGGTCGGGAAAGGATGGGGAATTTGACTGGGCAGGAGAGTTTACCAGGCGCATCGCAGCCGCGAGATTCATCAAAAGTTGCGTAGATGATGACAATGAATTGTACCCCGAACAATCAGAGGTATTCCATTGTCCATCAGTAGAACTGCAGCAACTTGAGCTCACTGTGATATTAGCGTGTCGCTGAAGCGTTAAAATATATTCATTCGACGATCTCGACAGCACTTCCTGTTCCCCCTGCTTTTGACCCAGCTCCCCGCGCACTTGTATTCCCTCGTCCCCCTTTCTCGCTCACTTCTCTCAATACAAAATGGGTTGAAACACTATTACAGGACGGATATCCCCCAACGCTCTTGATGGACCAACTCGCCCCGCGCACCAGGCCATCCCAGTATGGACGTATGGGAAACGACACCGTCATCCTCACCACCCGATGGGAGCATACACCGGCGGGAAAGCTGTTCTACAAACTCGTTTTTTTGAAAGGCTTTATCCCGAATGACAGGACGACGAGTGCTGCCCAGGGCAACGGGGGCGGCCGGTCGTCGCAGTCTCCTTCGATTTCTGGGTCGATGGGCCTAACTAGCGACGAGCGAATCATCACAGCGCGGCGGCTTGCGAGGGGAAGGGTGTATAATCTTTGCTTCCTCCTGCCAGAACGCTGCTGGGGCCCATTCCTGCCTATGCGTCCAGGTCAATTGGGGAGTGGACTCGGAGACGTTCCAGAAATGCCTGAGGAGCACGGTTCCTTCAATATAACGTCTGAGCCCGGTGGAGGCATCCAAGTTTCTGACCTCTCTGGGCGGTCTATTTTTACCACAAGTATGGACGAAATCGGGGAGTTGTACGAAGGTAGCGACGAATATGAGTCCGAAGACGAATCCGATGAGTTGGAGTTTGGCGAGGATGAGGCAGACAGTATCCTGCACTTTGCCATCCATGGCAGGTTGAACCGGGAATCACATCCGCCATTCGTGTTTCCTCCTCCTGACAAGCTGACGCCTGATTATGCATTCTTGTCCGCCGCTCGACTTGTTATTGAATGCAATTTGCGGGAGGCCCTCCGGTCGCCTCATCTGCTGATTGGGCAAAACGAGAACCTGCTTTTGAGCACAGCGCAGCTTGACGATCTTGCATCTTTAGATCTCACAAGAATAGGCGGCGTTCCCGATTACTGGCAAGAACGATGGGAATCCGGATCGCCGTACCCACTTGGCCGAGATGTTCATTCAAGTCCACCCACAAGCCCAACACCGGGGGCTAGGTTAGATGATGTGAAAGGGAAAGGAAAGGAGGTCCCTGGCGTGAGTAACACCGTCGCCGGTTGGGATTGGGCAGGCGTGTCGGGTGAATGGAAGTGAGTGATGTTCACTATACCTTACTTGAGTTCAACCAACGTTTTATTAGGCGCTGCATCTGCTGGATGGACTACCGCGATTTGCTGTGTAGGTCCTAGCGATATCTCGCTTGGCCCGCAATGATTAATCTCTCATCTAGTGCACAATGTATGCCATTACATGATGAGAAAATGCAGACTCATTCCCTCCTCTTAGCTTGGTGAACGAGAGATCCGCGATGAGCATTTTGGAGAAACCGTCCGGATTTTTCCGATGACTCTACGCGTGTCTGGCTATTCTAACCCTGTCTTACCGGACGATGTTGAAGTTGACAATCTGAACGGTCCAGAGTCTCTCATCTGGAAACTACCCATCATTCACGTGGAGGGCACATCCCGAGGCTCAGATCTCGACACAGATATATCGCGCACAATAGAAGGAACGGTGAGGGTGATTGGAGATAACGCCGTTCGATGGAGTCTGGTATGTCTTTACCCTCTCCAATTTCTCCAATGACAGCTGATATACCACCGAGACATCGAGCCACGCCGACAGTAGCTCTCCAGAGTGGGTGACAGAAGGTGTACAAGTTGGTTCAATTGGATCTGCGGCTGGCGTAATAGGTATGTCACAAACTCGAGGCAGTCTTCACCGGTCAAGTCCGAGGGTTCATATATTCATACTGACTACGAATTCCAGGAATGTGGACCGGTGCCGAGCAGTAAGAATTTCATTTCCCATGAGTGGATCCTTTCATCATATAATTTAGCATGCGTGCCGATCCACTGGGGCCATTCTGGGCTTGGAGAATTGGGTAGTCCAAATCGAATTCAGAGGTATTATTGGAACATTGAATGAGTACTCTAATAATACATGCACACGATCCAAAATGCAGTAGCGTCTTTCTGGCAAGTGCCGAAACCGGAGCAATGCATGGGAGATTTCTCTCTTATCACGGGCATGAGTTTGTCAGATATCCCTCAAGGCCACTTACAGTCCACAGACCATCGCAATTCCCTCCGAGGCCATATCAAACCTCACATCGCAATCACCCGTTGTCTCTCGTTTCACCTAATTCGATTTACAGGTTAAGGAGGACAGTTTCCAAAGCCAACTGCTACGCCAGCATTGCTTATCGTCTTTGTTACGTTTGAAGATGGCTTTGCGTCCGCTGAAGGCTACCGTCAACTGTGACATGGGCGAGGTCCGTTGGTTCGGTGATACGCGAATAGAGCCTTCCAAACGATTTGCAGGGTTTCTCTCTCTACAAAATCGTACAGGATATTCTTGGGTAACCCCCTTAGTGTTTATTAATTATTTCAGGGCGACGACCCAGCACTTATGAAGACCATTCACCTGGCCAACATCGCTTGCGGCTTCCATGCATCGTAAGGATTCGCTCTATTTCAATAGAACTTTCGATCTAAATGATCCGCAGCGACTTTTCTATTATGAATTCAACTGTGGTGTTGGCAAAAGATAACAACGTCCGCGTTGGTGCACATCCTTCGCTGCCAGATTTACAGGGATTTGGTCGTAGGGAAATGGCAATCACACCCGTCAGACGCTTTATACTATCTTCTAGCCAGCTTCGCTTATGCGCTGTGTAGGAAGAGCTCACGTCATGTTTCATTTATCAAGTGGGAGCACTCTGCGGATTTTTGAAGTGTCATAATCTGGCTCTAAATCACGTACGAGTGAAAAATCTTCTCGATACCATTCGAGCCCTGACCGGTTTTCCCTAGATAAAGCCGCATGGCGCCATATACGGTCAGACATCTCGTTCACTCCCACTCGCACGAGCTGCTGTGGGCGTTGCGAAGATATTCCATGAGCCAGGCCAAGACGTTGCATTTATGGGCCTTGCTGGAACCGCACATCAAACGGCTGCAGCCGAAGCTAGTGTGAAATTTCTACCTGGTATAACAAGTAGTTTCCTTCCGTTATCACAACTACACGAACGTTCCACAGAATGGTTCGCAGATTTGGAGTATGACACCGAGGGAAAACTTTTGATTACGCAGTGTGTATTCCCCTATACGTGCTCGTCTTGGTCTGCTGATACCCGGAAGGAAACACGAACCAATATCCTTGGAAGTTGTTCGAACTAGGGTGAATAAGTATCAGTGGTATGGTCACTGTACTGATCACAATTTTCCAGGTAATCACCATTCTTAATACGCACATGGTGACAACCACCTGCGGAAAAATGGTCCCTCTGGGTGAGAATGTGGAGGAGGTTTCTATTTGTTGTCATTCCGACACTCCTGTGAGTTTTGTAATGCACTACGACGGGTTGGCTGATGAGTTGTCAAGAATGCTGTCGCCATTGCGCAACTCGTGAAATCTCTTGTGGATGAGAGTAACCTTAAATCTGGTTATATTTAAGCAACTCGGTAATCAGTTAGCCGGAAAATTGGTCATTGTATGTCCGAGTCCTTGACGCCCCTACCACCACACCTTACACTTGTTCTCCCACGGCCATCGTGGACAATTGTTTGAGGTGCACCATTGTTTATAATTATCTTCCAACCACATGATTTGAATTTCGCTAAAGTGTTGAGCGCACCTTGGTGGGGGCATTTCGCTTATCCATGCCTGCGAGACCCATCAACATGTACCAGGGACAAAAGTTGCTCATTGCGAATCGTGGTGAGATTGCAGTCCGCATACTCCGCACTGCGAAAGAACTAGGTCTGCCGACGATCACAATATATACACCATCGGACTCTCTTTCCCCCCACGTTACACTCTCCGACGAAGCAGTCCCTCTTCAAGTTCCTGTGGAGCAGGATTCCTCGCCCAGCTCTGGAAAGGGGGAAGCGCATTTGTATCTGTCGAGCGCAGCGATACTCCACGTTTGCCGAACCAAAGGAGCCACCCTTCTTCATCCTGGATATGGACTTTTGTCTGAGAATGCGGAATTTGCTGCCCAGGTTGTTGAGGCAGGAATCACCTGGTTAGGACCTCGCCCAGACACTATTAAATCTATGGGGCTGAAACACACAGCCCGAAACATTGCTAAGCAGGCCGGCTTGGAGCTCGTCCCAGGGTCAGAAGGTTTAGTGCATGATGTAGAACAAGCGTTGTTTCTGTGCCCGATTATAGGATTTCCTATCATGCTTAAGGCTACCGCGGGCGGAGGGGGCATGGGGATGGTCGTATGTCATACTGAACTAGAGCTTGAGCGGGAATTCGGGTCCGTCAAACAGCGGGCAAAGGTGCGAACTCCCACAATAATCGCACCATGGAGGGTATCAACTCTCACTGTTGCCAGACCCTTTTTCATGATGATGGTGTATTTCTTGAACGTTTCTTCCCATCTGCGCGACATATTGAAATCCAGGTAGGCAGGGGGCTTTGCGAATTCTGATGCACCAATTGATTTTCGTTAGATTTTTGGAAACGGACTCGGTGATGTCGTTCGTATGGGCGAGCGGGAATGTAGCATCCAGCGGCGGCATCAGAAAATCATCGAAGAATCGCCCAGCCCATTCCTTCTATCACGACCGGGTGCGTTCATCTCGATACCGTTAATGGTACCCATCAGCGTCTCAATTTTGGTATGTGCTCAACGTCGTACAACAGAGCTTAGAGATAGCATGTGCTTGAGCGCTGTTTCATTGTGTCGTTCGATAAACTATGCTTCTGCTGGTAGGTTCTAGTTCTTCTGCAGCCCCAAGAGTTCCATGGATTCTTCAAGGAACCGTTGAATTCCTCGTGGATAATGAGACTGACCGCTTCTACTTCTTGGAAATGAATACTCGGATTCAAGTCCGTGCAGTCTTCATATTCATTTAGTTGAGCATCACTTTAAAATTGCCACAGGTGGAACATCCAGTCACAGAACAGACTTATCCCGGCCTGGACATTGTTGAGCTTATGATCCAACAAGGAATCGCCGAGCGCCAAGCGGCGGGCGGACTTGAGTCCGATAGTCTGGCTATGCAACAAACAACCTATGACTCGCTCCGGCAACGCGGCACAGAAATGGGCCGTGTGCATTCAATTGAAGGACGGGTATACGCTGAGAATCCAGTAGAAGACTTCCTGCCCTGTCCTGGGATCTTGACATACGTCAATCTGCATAACAGTGATTACGATTGGTTGAGAATCGAGACATGGGTAGGTTATTTTAACGAGGGGAAATTGTGCTTACTACTCTGTTTCTAGATCTCTACAGGGCTTAACATAACGCCCTTCTTTGATCCCCTTCTCGCCAAAATGATTGTGTCCGGTAGAACACGGGAAGAGGCTATTGGTCGATTTCTTGGGGCCCTGGATGAATGTCAAATATTGGGGCCACCAAACAATATTGAATATCTGAAATCGATAGCGTCCAATTCTACCTTTCGTTCTGGGCTGGCGACAACAAGTTTTTTGAGCCAGTTCCCATTCATTCCAAAGTAGGTGCTCCACTCTCACACAGCTGCAAGCTGCAACTCGCATCGATCAAATAGTGCGATCACTGTGCTGTCAGCTGGAATCGATGCCAGTGTGCAAGACCTTCCTGGGAGAACCGTCGGCCTTGGAGTGCCTTACAGTGGACCAATGGATTCTCTCGCTTTCCGAGTGTGTAACAAACTTGTTGGAAATCGAGAGACAATGGAAGCCCTGGAAATCATTGTTGTTCATGGCGTGTATTTTGCCGTGAAATTTTGGGTCTCGGCTGTAGTGGCCATCACAGGCATGGATGTTCTTGCAACGGTCGACGATCGCCCTGTGGATACGTGGGCAAGAATTATTATCCCTCCCGGCGCAATCCTCCGCCTCGACGGAAAATCAGACTCGTCTGGCTGTAGAAGCTACCTGGCCATCCGGGGGGGATTCCCAGCCATCCCTCCTTATCTCGGGTCCAAGTCCACGTCGATGGGATTTGGGGGTTACCAAGTAAGCCAAAATTCTATTCAGAGCATCCACCTTAATGTGGATAACGTACCTTAGGGCAGATCTCTCCGCGTTCAGGATCAATTGTCCCTCGGAACATGTGGACCGGCTCAAGCAGAGGAAAATACCCCCTTACGCATTCCGTCGAGAGCGATCCCTCAATATCCATCTCATTGGGAAATCCATGTGCTACCTGGACCGCAGGATGATAATGAATTTGTTACAATGAAAGGGATAACAAAATTCTATTCGTCAGCTTGGCGTATAAGTTCCTCAAGCAACAGAATGGGAATTCGCCTCGAATCACCAGATGAGCACCCCATCAAATGGGCCAGGAAAAGTGGAGGTCAAGGCGGATCCCATCCTAGTAATATCCTTGATAACGGGTATATGCCTGGCTCAGTCAACATAAATGGGGATACTCCTGTTATTTTGACTCGGGAAGGGCCTGATATGGGCGGTTATCTTTGTTTCTGTACCGTCGCTTCGGCTGACATGTGCGTGGCCCTTCTATCATCAAAGAATAGCCCACGGAAATATGGTATAGGTGGAAGCTTGGGCAGCTAAGCCCTGGGTCTACCGTCACCTTTCGCAGAATAAATTGGGACACCGCGCTTTACTTGCACAAGCAGTTCGAGGCGTGGGTGTCTAGTATCATAGCAGAGCCTTCGGACAGTTCTGTCGTATCCCCGCTAGCGCTGACCACTATTGTGGATGAGGCTATTTTGAAAAACGCTGTGCTCCATCGGACCACCCAATCTGGTGGTGATGCTAAACCAGTAGCCGTGTTTAGGCAGATACTGCGGCGAATCACACCGAACGCTATCTTGAAAAACTCTGTGCTCCATCGTATTTCCCAATCTGGTAGCAGTGCTAGACCAGCAGTTGTGTTTAGACAGGTACTCCAAGAATCATCCTGAATTTATCCATAACCGCGCCTAACCGTCTGTTCTTTTAGGCAGGCGATTCAGCCATATTGGTCG
Source organism: Collybia sp. MG36 (assembly GCA_003313185.1). Taxonomy (NCBI): domain Eukaryota; kingdom Fungi; phylum Basidiomycota; class Agaricomycetes; order Agaricales; family Clitocybaceae; genus Collybia; species Collybia sp. MG36. The sequence continues at coordinate 19,769 of QGOG01000458.1, forward strand.
AATTCGGACCCATGTACTTGGACTTTGATATTCGCGTTCGGGTGCATGTGCTCGAAAAAGAATTACGCAGAATGGGTATCCAAGGGGGTAAAAATATGAGCGCTTGTGTCCGATCACTGCTCGTCAGTATTTCCACTCAGCCCAGGAAGCACGGCTCTGAAACCTAGACAAAGTACCAGTATGATCCCCTTATCATCAACCAAGCGGATGCCCTTGCGGCCCTCCAGAGCGCAGAAAGGTCGATCCCCACATCCATCACCGACGTGAAATTACCAGGGAGCAAGTTCACCTTCCCCATTGTCCTGGACGATTCGTGGAGCCGGGATGCGCTGGATCGCTACATGCAGACAACACGGAAGGCAGCGGTTTACCTCCCGAGTAATATCGAATACCTGGCAAAGAACAATGGTCTGGACGGTGGTACCAAGGAGACCCTGGATAAGCTTATTGAGACGGATTGGGTGGGCTGTCTGATTATTTTTCTCTGGAAAGGTCTGAAAGCGATATAGCTAGTTTTCGGGGTCGGCTTCTACCTAGCTTGTCCATTCCTCGTTCCTGTGAGAAAATAGAGTGGTATAACAGAAATAACCTCAACTCACAATCCAGATTGACCCTCGGGCTCGCTTGGTTGGTCAGAAAATGAACCCTTCTCGGACCTACACTCCTCGGGTAAGTACCATAACAGAATTTCCCTTATCAGCCGCCGGGAATTGAATAGGGTGCTATTGGGA
>QGOG01000463.1:0-22041 GCA_003313185.1 Collybia sp. MG36
ACGTTCGTCGAGACGCTTATCTTTATCGTTTGTTTTCTTTTATTTATCAACGGGTTCTTACATGTATTGAATTCAGAATATTGAACGCATTTTTTCGGACGTGTGACATTCATAAAATTATAACCTATTCCCTAGAAGGAGATGGCTATATAGGTACAGAAAGGACGGTAACAACGACGTGAAAAAGAAACTACGGAAGTGCATAGAGTGGTGGAAAATATGAGAGTCTTGCGAATCTCACGTGACACGTGCACAACTCGGCGGTTTGTGCACCGTACGGCTCATTGTGGTGAAATAGTGATTGAAAAAATGATACATAGTACTAAGGAACAGTCAAATCGATACCTACGTGAATTCCTGTAGCTTTAATGAGGAATATCAGTGTGAGTGATACCCGTGAAGCACAAAGTGAGTAAAAGTCAGACCGGCTACTAATCAACATTGGATCGCACTTGTAAATAGCACAACAACACTGATTGAAGGCTGAGACTACATTAGAATGTAGTACCGGGCCCGACCGTTATGTGCTGCGGCATAAAAATCTACAGCTACACACATTTGTGGTACAATAGATCTTTTTTTTGCATGAATTTTCCCGGGAAAAATTCGTCATGGTGCAGCCCTGCGAGCGCGCGCGCACCAACCAATATGATACCGCCTGCTCGGCGCTCGGGGTTGACCGAGGCCCACTGACGGTCATTCCATACCGACATTTTGGTCCACGTCAGTGAAAAAATTAACTACTAGCGTATCAACTACAACTGTCATGAATATATTGTTTTTTTAAAACATATGGCGCTGGGTATCCAACAAAAATTACCAATTTGCTACCTCAGCTGCGACTCCGAGATTCCAATATTGTTTTATTACAAATGGGATGGCTAGCAACACATTTTTCTCGGGAACAGCGAATGCAGCGGTCCCGCGGCTGGGCCGTGCGAGGGGGCGGGATACCTGGGCAGCGCCTGCGATAGCGCCCAGAAGCCGGAATTAGCCAGTTTCGATGAGAAGATTCACTCACCCGATTCCATACAAATTGAGCGAATGTGTAATCAGGAGCAGGGGAGGCCCGTGCCTAAAGAAGGGGGTAGCGTGGTAAAGCATTCCTAAAATTTGTGATACATCAGCCCCAATTGCTACGAGAATGAACGATGTATCAGAGCTGAATTACCACTTCAGCAAGGTGATGTATCATTACGACACGATTGCCTGGCGCGCAACGGGCGGACATCAAGGGCCGGAATGAAGTGTGAAAAGTGAAGAGGTACTGTGCCAAGTGCTGGCGGGGGGACGTGTGTATCTTCAAGAGCCAAGGGCGGCTTCTTCATGTTCGCGGGCGCAGCCTCGGTGTTTCTTTGAACTGCGCCGCGTTTGAGGGAAGTTTGAAACGATTGATTTGCCAACTGTTCCAGTGATAGTGCCTGTTCAACCAAGGAATTTTTGGTACCACCGGCCCAAACCAACCTTCGACTGAACTGCGGCGTGCGCATCGACCCTACCACGGGCAATGAATCAAGAATAAGCGCGTATCAAATGAAACCTGATCCCGCACGAACGTATTTATCTTTCTCCCACACCGGTCCTGCAAATGCCACCCCCCAAAACGGAGTGTCCGCGCCGGAATCCTAGGGCTTTCGTGCCCTTGTAATATTGAACGTTTTCTTATCAGAATGTATGCGCACAACTTCTTCATATGATGGCGTCAGCCCTACTACCACGGGCGAAGCGTGGAGGTAATCGTTCGGGTTGGCATATCGGTCGTTGAACTCAAGGGGGAGTTCCCTTGGTTCGGGAACCTACACAAGTACTCCACCTTTCAGTTTCCAATCGATCCCAGGGCCCAGAAGTGGCTGGGCCGCCGGGGTGTCTGCATTCTATCTGGAACGCAGAGTCAACATTCATAAGGGGTGTCATTACAATATCTATCGGTGGTGGCCAGGATATATCGCATTCGTTTAAAACCTGAATATCAGGTCAGTATCTGTTTGGCGGATGGGTCCGGTCAAAGATATCTAGGCTGGGAAGAAGGCTGTCCAAGAATCCAGCCTTGTCGGGCCCTGATGCGACTGAACGACGGCGGAACGAGTTAGAAGAATCGAAGGAAAGCCAAATGTTAGCTGAAGCTGCTGCGCGAAGGTGAAAAACAACACACCGCTCATGGCGGGTGGAATTCCTCTTCCGCGTCGGTTTGAACCTTGGAACAAAATGTATTTGATTAGAGAAGAGATGAACGACAACGAGAGTAATGGTCAGTGATGATATGATAGGGGGAGGGTGGATCAGAAAAACAATGGCAAGAAGACGTCGTCGGGCGGAATGCGAAGTCGGTGCGAACGAGGCGAGGATCGCTTGGGTTCTTCATTGATCAGGGGCAGGGGCACCCGGGCTGCCGCTCGGTTGGACGCTGGTTGCGAATTGATTTATAGAACCGGCCAGACTGGAAATTGTCAGCGGCAACCCCCGAACACACAAAACACCGTGCGCGACTTCCCTTGGATTTAATTGTATCGTGTACACAGTCGCGACATTTGAATATATGATAGTTAGTAGATTGGGTTTTCCGTGAATGCGCGAGGGGCCATGGCAAGAGATGACTCCCGGACTGATTTTCCCCGGAGTCCCCCAATCCGCCATTCCGCAGGCGACCGACTCGAAGTGGCCCTATGAAGCTTTGAAGTGGGAGACAAATATACCCAGACTGTTGGTAGAAACGGGGTGGTATATTGGTTTATATCACTGATCGTTTTCGTAAGCTTAGTTGAATACAGCGAATTCCCAACGAATAACAAATGTAGAGCACTGGGGGTGGTGAGTACAACCACCCTAATAAGGTTCAGAGTCCTCCGACGTTGAAGGGGAAGAACTCCGCCAGGGAATGATGACCTCCGTCTCGGGTGCCCAGAGTTCCAGGTCTTTTACCGAGTTGAACTCGATACCGATGGTAGTGAAATGAGAGCCCGATGACCTTGTGTACGCAGTTTTTGCTGCGCGGTGCCGCAGACCTAGGATGCTGAACATGCGGTGAACGAGGTGTTACGGACAATATCAAAGGACGACCTACAGGCGGCAAGCCTATCCATCGTTCCTTAGTAGCTGACACGCAACAGTGATTGATACAGCCACTGACCACAATGTTCGACAACATCAACGGGATTGGGATGATGACAGCCCCAGAGAAACGGGTGGGCCTACTATATATTCCCTCAGAGTTGGCCGTTTTGCCAGAAAGCAACATACCGGAAAGCAAGCGTCGCGGCTACAACATGGACGATCATGAGAGCCAGGAAGGACCCAGAGCCTACAGAAATTAGGGGATTGTGTGACGGTGGTTGCGGAAATATACCTTGAATTAAGAAGAATTGCCCAAGGGGGCCTTGGGTGCTGCGAAGTTTGATACAATACTGCCAGTAGTAGTTATGTAGGGTGGTGGGACCGGAGGCGAGAGGGGAGCTTACGAGATACATAACCAAAAGGCAAAGGGCATCTACAACACATGCCGACACGAAGAGAATCTGTATGATGTTAGGATCGTATCATAGCATGTGAAGGAGGGCATTTGTACCCCGGTTTTCTGTGAAAATATCCGTGTATCTCTTGTGATAGCGCGAACACATCCGATATTACCAAGGATGGCATGCAAAGAATCACGGGGTACTGGGGCGGGTGAACACGAGAACTATTGATATTCAGGGGGACGCACCACTGGTACCCACGTCTGCAAACAGCCAGATTTCGGCCGCAAATAATCCTGCATATGCTGTACAAATCAGGTATAAAATTGCGCGTCGTTGCCCCGTGAACGCCCAGGCTCGGATTATCATGACGGCTGCACAGACCGCTTAGGTGGGATGAGCGGGGAAACGGATACCACCACACCTTGCGACGATAATTGCTGAAAAAAAAGACCCCGATGATTACGCGTTACAATCGTTCAAAAATGAAATAGGCACACAAATGGGATCAGGCAGACGTAAAGTGGCCGTACCACGCGGGTACAGACGTCGAAGTCGTGAGCGGTCATGAAGGCCCAGATGAGAACTGGCCAACAGAGGAGCGGATAATATCTGCAGCACAAGTACGCGACTCGCACGGTCGACCAGCGCTTTTGTGAGTGGATCTAAATGTGGATCGTTATCACAGTTCGTTTTTGAGAAGATGAGTGCTTATACCAGATCCAGCTCTTCATTAAACCTACGTGCTGAGATGGATGGGGGATAACCACAGAATAACGAATTTCTCACAAGATCAACCACTCGTAGAGCAACAATGCGTCTGAGTATGACGCCATTCAAATTTCAAATAGGGGAGAGATGAAGAAAACATACAAAGACCTTGACCACGCCCCAATGATAAGCAGAGGAGAAATTAAGATGAGCAACTCACTGATGAGCACACACCGACCACTGGGGAGACCTCAATCGGTATAGGCTCAGCAAGGGGTGCATCACGCACCTAGAAACAAGATGACAGTTTGTTAGCACCTGCGGAAATGCGTCGGTGTCGTATATTAAATCGGTGATAGACATGGAGGAGATGTCCTAGGAGCTGGTACCGTAGTGATCGACGTTACAGGCAGCATTTCCGACGGAAAAAATGGGGCATCTTTGTTCGGTCCCCCGGACCAGACCCCCGAACCCGGCAGCCAGCGTGTTTCAAGAACCTCGCTTACATTCACGCCTGCGATGGCCTACATATATGATATGATTGAATATATGTAGCTCATATGAATGTGACATCAACTGCCAAGTTGACGGCCATCCGTAACCCGCGCTTTCAGTAGTTCAGTACAGGCACATTCAAAACCCTCGATAATCATGCGATTGCAGCACTTTCCCAAAGCTCGAATTCGGCGGACGAATAAGATAGGCCAAGGCCGCGAAGCAGGAGCTGTGAGATCATCATAGCGGCTACATAAGTAGGACCCATCAACTGAGAACAAAGTGTATGCTCACGCCATACTCTTCCCCCTATTCAAGTACGCACAGCGAACCGGAATGGGGGAACACACAACACACGAATGTCAGTCTATTGCGCCGGCCGCTGCGAAAATCTTTTGATATCACTTTTTTGATCACATGCACCCAGTAAAATCATGTGAATTTTCGGCAAAGTTATGTAAAGCGGGGCCGCGTCGAGTGTAGAATTAAAGGTGGGGAACTCGTACTCGTCTCTTAACCCCGACATCCAAACCTCTCCGTCTCCATCATGTCTGGCATCAAGGTCGCTGGTTTCAAGGTGCGTCCCATCTCACATAAAGTGTAAAATCCCTCAAACTCAACCTGCCAAGGCGTCCGACCTCATATTCGGCGTTAGCACATCGTTTGCGGGCTTGAGTGATAAAGAGAAGCAGGCGCAAATCAAAAAGGTAGGGCGTATACCGTATGCGCTGGGATAGACTGAATACGATCCCGCCGTGCAGACAAACGGCATCTTTGAGCTGCAGGTCACGAATGCGGCAAAGGAGAAGGCGACATGGACCATTGACATGAAGAAGACAGGGACAGTATACCAGGGGCCAGCCAAGCCAAAGGCCGACGTCACCATCATCCTCACGGACGATGTTCTCATGGATCTGGCATCGGGCAAGGTAAGGCATTGCCTGCTCCCAGAAGCCGGGCTAACGAGTTGATTATGCAGCTGAGCGGCCAAACCGCGTTCATGACTGGAAAGTTGAAAACAAAGGGCAACATTATGCTGGCCACCAAGCTTGATGGCCTACTGAAAACGGCCAAACCAAAATCAAAGCTTTAGAGCATATTTATTGAATGTGATTTGCACACCGGGGGTCTCAGGTTTATCCGGTGAATAGTGTGGTCTAATGTACGGGTGATATACACAGGTGAAAGGTTCTAACTTCTATGTAAGGCTAAAACATGCCACCAAACAACCCTCGATTCCGACGAGTTACGGGCTGTGAATCTGCCCGGAGGGTTGAGAGGCTATTAAGTTGCTTCATAACCTAAGTGTGGTGGTATTGAGCCAAGGGGTAGTTGGATCAGAAATGGAATCGCACCTCCTCAAGCTTGTCTTTCCGCTCTTGGAGCTCGAGGTGTTTTTGCACGACCGGGTTTTCACGAGCAAATTGCACAATCTCCCTCCGGTCAAGATCGTAAAGTAGCCGTGAATCAATTTCTCGGGGGAACTTGTGGTAGGGATTGTCAACATCTTTGCACAGGTGCTGGGGAAAACACTACCTGATAGAAAAAGTGCTCGAGAAGCTCGATATTGATGAACATTGCAGAGGTGTACGCAAGTTTATCTGCAACGACGTTCAAGAATGCCTCTGGACAGATAACGTCGCTTTCGGGGCCGGCGCGGCAGCGCTTGGATTTGAGGGCAGTGAGACGGAGTCTCAGGATGCTCAGTCTATCACTGTATAGCATCGCATGTCGAGCTATGGTGGTCATGGTCAATTAGTATGTCATCTTTAAAGCGTGGGAGGCCTACCGTCCATAATTTGAGCAGGAGGGTAGCGGTATGCTTCGGGACTAGTGTCCGTCTCTTCCGCCTGCTCCGCCCCATTTTCCGCATTCTCCAACCGCCGCACCTTTTTCTCCCGCTCCTTCTCCTCGAGAGTTTTAACATAACTGATCAACCCTCCCAGCCTCCGGCTCCCTCCCACCTTTGTCCGAATGTCCTTGAGTTTCGTCTCGCACATGCTCGCCTCCTTCTCGAACAAATCAATGGCGCGTTGGCGCCCCGTCTCCCACTCATTTTGCTCCACCTCTACATCGTATTTATAGGGCTTGATGCAGTTCTCAACCTGGTCAGAGGTGACCCCGATGCGGTCCCGCAGGATCATGTGCGAAAACTGGATGAGGCGCTCGGACGCCTGGGGGTGGTAGTTGAATGGCTCTCCGGCAGCAATGGAGTCGATCAACGAGCGGAGTCCGTCTGCAACGAGCAGGGTAGAGTCGCGCCCGACCCCGGACTTTGTGAGCAGTGATGACGCGGCTTCGAGTTTGTGACGCCAGTACGGCTCGATGTTCTCCGGTTTCATGCCGGGGTCAGCAGCGAGGGTGCCGAGCTCCGCCGACCGTTTGTCTAGCCAATATAGTTGCTCGAGGACATCCATCACCTTATCATCCAGCATAGCCTTGAGTTTCGAGCGTATCACGGGCCTGCGGAATTGCTGTGTGAATTCCTTGAAGCGTAACTTCAAGGCATCCATAGTCTCGGCCACATAGGATTCCGCCGTTATTCTGCGATCGTTGTACTGCACTTTGAATTGATAGGTCGCTTCTTCGAGCTCAAGTTGAACGGCGTTGGTGATACCATGTAAGGAGGATGCCATTGACGATTCCAGCACTTCCATCAACCGGCGACGCAATGTATCCGTGCCAACCATAAGGGATGATGAAGCACCAAAGACATCCCGGTGCCCGCCAAAGTAATCGTTTTCGCCGCGCTTGGTGACGGAATCGAGAGTATGTGTGTTGGATTGTTTCCCGGAAGCCTTCGCGACAACGCCCACATACCCCAGGTGCAGCGGATACCGATTTCCTGCAAGAATGGTAGCTCCTTGATCAGCTGGCACCAAATCCATCTTCGTGATCACACCAATAGTCCGTAGGCCCAGTGGATCAACTCTTCGACTCGCGCGCAAGGCGGGAGAATTGGCAAGGTCAACATCCGCAGCGCAGACAGCAAGAATGATATTGGGTTCTCGGATGTATTTATCGCATACTGCAGCGATCTTCTCCTTGAGCGTTTCGGGTTGGTCCAGCGATGAGATCTGCACGTAACCAGGCAAATCAATCATAGTGAGGTCAGGGACATTTGGTGAATGTATCCGGAGGTCGATGGGTTCGTTGGAGACGGCCTCAGAGGCGGGGACAGCGAGGTTCAAATCGGTTAGCGTCTTTTGAATGTCGGCAAAGTTGGTCATTTTGCCCGATCCCAATCCCGGGAATTCGCCGTATTCCACTACATCTTGTCCCGCTGTACGGGGAGTATGGATGAGGGTGAGCTCGATCGGTCGGCGGGTCACCATATTGTTCCCTCTGTAGCAGGGGGGTCAATAGAATCCAGAACCCAGAGCCATATCACATACTTTGGAAGGAATTCATGACCAACAATTGCCTCTAGCACAGAACTCTTCCCAGAGCTCTGACTTCCGATAACCACAATGCTAGGCAACTTCAACGCGTCGCTCTGATCGATGCTCAGCAGCATGCTCCTTATCTCGATCAACTTGCGCGTCAGATGCATTAGGCCATTCTGGCGCGGGTCGGCACTATGGTCTGGTGTTTCTGAATTGGATTTAGAATCCGAGGGCGAAGACATTGTTGCGCCGACGAGCGCAGCAATAACTGCATCGTCTTTCGGAGACCGTGGATTTGAACTTCCCGACTCTCTTTGACCGTCCTCCCCATTCCCTGTCCGCTCCTTCTTGAACTCTCCCAATATGTTCTTCACAAACTGTGGCGTTTCTAGGTGTGGGATGTTGACTTCAGACACCCGGGCTGATACCGACTTGAAGTGATCGGAGGCAGCTCCAAATATATCTTGGGCTTTATCCTGAGCATCGGTGACCCAGGCCCCCGTTGATCGCTTCAGCTCTGGAACCCACGAATGTAAATTAGCGTATGGGGTGAAGTCGTGCAACATATTCACCTTCGTATTTGTAATTTATATACCCCACCCCTCCTGCGCCAACCGTAGCAACCGCTGCAGGTACACGAAAAGCCCGTGCAACAAAACGCGGTATCGAGCTGTACGAAATCGCACGGATGTGGATATGCCTAAAATTCGCCGAAGACGGAGTCGCGTAATGCCTTCGCAGCGAGCCAGATGCTAGAAATGTGCTATTGTGCCGATGCAGCGGCCGGGATGCTTGTATTCGCCTGCTGGACAAACCAAGGCCATAGGTTATTGTCTTTGCAGACGAAATAGGACCAGCAGGCAGTTTCCGTCGAATCGCTGGGAGCATGATTGGGTTTCACAACACCCGCCTGTTGCTAACGAAAGACGAAAGACCAAGTCCCCAGGCTCCCGGTGGTAAATGAAATGATAGCCTCTGTAACTTGGGTGGTCAGTAGTGCAGTACGAAAACAAGTTCGGCGCGGCAGGGATGCCGAAGGTCAACGTGAGGGGAAGCCGGGCAAACCAAACCACACACACGGCTCAACTTTCGAATTTCCATCCATGCAGAACCTGCACCAGTCGTTGCTATTTCAATAGAGATTCACAACTACAATCGTGATAACGCGGCCATTTTACATTATCATAGGCTTTTCCACAATTTCTTGACGTGTAACGGTGTACATCTTCTTTCACTCCCCCGTGCTCAAAATACATTTCCGAGTTGTGGGACCCCCACACGTGGATTGTTCAACGTTCCTATACGCGTAGGCACCGCCTTGACAAGTGACCGAACACGGTTCCGGAGTGCCTTGCCTCCATTCCCTAGGGCTTCGGTGGCCCAGTCCCCCACCCAACGTTTGGAACATGCAATCAACAAAAATAGCCGTACATGTCAAAAACAAAGTAGAAAACCCCTAGTGTTGGTTTTAGAGCACGTATTATTGGATAAGTGTGCTCGGGCCGGGCAATGCTCCATCTGGCCGATGCTCTACATTCTCCCAAGGCTCCCATATGTGTACAAGCCTTCCCCAGCCCATATGATCTGTTTCACCTGTCGAGATTCAACGAGGCTGCTCGATAAGCTGAGCTGATAGACGCCATCATGTCTGCCCCTCCCCCGGGATACTATGTGCCTGCTGTACTTTTCTTCACGAAACAAGAGGACTTGGACATCCCCGCCATACAAAGCCACGTCCTGCGTCTCGCGCACGTACGCTCGCTCCTGATTCCACCGATTCTATTTCAATGATCGCCATCTTCACAGGGCGGGGTAACAGGTATCCTTGTACAAGGATCAAATGGCGAGGCACAGCACCTGTTTGTCCCCCACGCCCTCACGCCCTTTCCATCCTGATGTGATCCTTGCCCCTCGGGCGCTCCTGGTGCAAAGATCGCATGATGAGCGCCGAGAAGCTATCCAGCTGACAAGGCGTACACTGGACGAGAACGGATTCCAAAACGTGCTAGTCATCGCCGGTACCGGTGCGCAGTCCACCCGCGAGACGAAAAAGCTCTGCGTCGATGCCCGGGACGCCGGAGCATCTCATTGTCTCGTGCTCACACCGTCGACATGGCCGCCGCAGATGACATTGGAAAACATCCTTCGGTTCCATCGCGAGGTAAATCCGACTCGTCAAACCCAGCACTCGTGCATTCGTGATCATCATTTTCACCCTAGGTTGCCGATGCTTCTCCGATTCCAACCATGATCTACAACTTTCCTGTTGTGACGGCCGGCCAGGACCTCGATTCCGACACGATTTCCACCCTCGCCGAGCACCCCAACATCGTGGGCACCAAGCTGTCTTGCGGGAACATTGGCAAACTCCACCGTATCACCTCGCGTTTCACCTCGTCCGAGTTTGCAGTATTTGCGGGAAGAACCGATGTCTTCCTCCAGGGGCTCCTGTCCGGCAGCGCAGGCACCATCGGCGCGCTCGTGAACATCATTCCTAAACTGCATGGGGAGTTGTACCGGTTGTTCAGAGAAGGAAAAATCGAGGAAGCGATGGCGTTGCAGGCGAAGATGGGGCAGGGAGATTGGGCTGCCGGCAGGATCGGTGGAATTGGTGGCCTGAAAGCCATCATTTCGGCGAACTTTGGGTATGGAAGCCCCACGGTGCGAGGGCCCTTGAAGGCGGTCGATCCGGATAGCCTGAGCACCAACAAGTATTATGATATTATAACGGAGTTGATTGAGATGGAAAAATCGTTGTAGAGCTATCGTGTAGGAATCGTCTACGATGCAGATGTGGGTATATGGGAGCGAATGCGTGTAGCGTAATACATCTTCCGAGGGGTCCTCACATGCGAAACCGCGTCCGTGGCTCGAGCTCGATATCTGTAAAATATCCATTCAGAAACCATCAGCAGTAGGATTCACCCGCCGTACCTTGTGCTATATGGGTGAGGATTCCAATGTCGTTAAGGGTATCAGTATGCTCTGTTGCCTCTCCGACAAGGGTCGAGAGCACGGGTTGCGAGCGGCGCTGGGTCGTCCGCCTTGAGACTTGTGGTGTGGTTAGTTTAGGATCTCGGAGATTGAGCATCAATCGGGACGCCATGGTTGAGGATATTCTTTCAATTCCAAAGTTGAATAGGTTTCGCTTGAAGAAATGAGGGCAAGGCTCACATGTTGGCAAAAGTCGTGATAGAGCCTTTGCGATACGGCTGCGAAAGTTTAGACGCATTGACTGTGGTGTGAAACAGAGACCCTTACTAAAGAGACCTATTCCAACAGGAGAGTAAGCATAATGGTGTGTGGGTAGCTTTGGGTCTTACGTGAAATGTTAATATATTCGCTAAACCAGCAGCGGCCATCACCCTAATCGTTCATGAGGATCGTGTCATTTAAATTCAGAGGTTGTTCTTACACGAAGTAGATGAGACCTAGGATATTTGGTGAGTATGATTGCAGTGTCTTGGTTGTCAGACGCACCATCGCGGAGAAGCACATTAAGAAGCGGGGCAGGGCCACTCCGGTAGTATCTGAGAGATTTGTACATTGTCATACTTATGATTAATACATCGAAGAAGAGCAGTCCCGTCCAGGCGGAAGCAAGTCCTACAGCAGCTATATCGGCGGCCTGACTAAATTCAACAACGGAAACACATACGGGTTCCACTAAGGAAGCATTGTGATCAGCATTTGGTTATTTCATCCAGTAATAAGAAAACCCACTCTTCCTTGGAAGTCGGCAGAAGGCAGCCTACGGGAGGAAGTATCTCTTCGCCCGAGTCAACATGTATCCCGGATGCTACGGACCACTGGAGACGGAGAGTGAGATTTTTGAATGCTACAGATCACGAAATGGGACTCAACGGTTCCGAAACCAATAACAGCCACTGCTGCAACGAACATAATGAATAGCGCCCGCTTGCTTCGGTCATAAAGGGCATAAGTTCGTGTAATCAAGATCACTAGACGTCTCGGCATTGCCAAATGAACGAAAGACCCGGAGCGCTGGACATACCTCCAACGATGATTTGGATCGCGACGGCAAGATATTGATGAAATGATAGCACAAGACGACACCTGCATCGACACATCACGTATCAATGCCTATAGTTGGACAAAATATGGCAAATTGACAAACTTCTAACAACGAACCAAGTCAACTATACGCCAGCGGTGCCGGCGAATCCGACTTACTTGGAGGGTCCTACTTTCAGTGTCCCAGAAGTACGAAAATATGACGGGTATATGGCCAAGTACCGACAGGTACCTGTTGAGGTAAAAGAGGAAGGAAGCCCATGAAAGCCGTTTGTTGCTCCAAAACCGAGCAATTTCCGCTTGGAGAGTCAACGCATAATCGTAGTACAGAATTGCTGATGGATGATGTGAGAAGACTTATGTGTATTCCGCCAGAGACGTACCAAATGATGCAAGTGAAAGATAGTAGCAGAAAATTCTGACATCAAAACAATTGGCAAACGTGGCAGGCATAAAGTAGGACTCACAGCTGCGATGCTATCGAAACAGTGACGCCGGCAAAAGTCTCGAACATGAACCCGGGGTTTAGCTAAATGCTTATGAATGTTGTTCTTCTCAATAGACAGCCTGCGTCATGAGTATGTCGTGGCGGGGTTGGGACACAGGAGACGAGCAAGTTAGGCTGTGTCATTGCTGGGACAGTGGGACTTTTTGTATCATCATCACGGGTGCGTAGATCAGCCGACTGGAGGAAACAGTGGCATCAAATGCTGATATTATTAGCAATGGATCAATATTAGGTTTCCTTTTGTGCACAAGCCATGATAATTACCACGGTCTGCCCTCGCGGACAAGAATGCAATTGCTGTTGAATGTCACATAGTCAGAATGCGAGCACATCGGAAATTGGTGGAAATTGATATTCTAATGCAACCGGTTACCGCAGAAACACAATATTAGGATTGGGATGGCACAGGCAGATTTTTGGGGCGGAGATATCACTTGACTATAAGTCACCGCAACTGAAACGACGGATGGTGGCGACCCCACAGATGACACGGTAAATCATGATCATCTCCCCACTCCTCACTTCAATACCAGTTACGCTCAACTAATCATGGTCACCAGCCGAAATCGATTGACACCCCGGGCATCGGGGTGACATGCTGAGAGCCGAGAAATGCCGAACCTGGTCAGTAACGGCGATCTGCGGATGTAATTTTAGATAACTCTAAATTATACATCCGGCGCCAAGAGAACGCCTTCACGGATTTTGAACGCGTGTCGTGTTCCGGACGGCTGCGTAGATATTAGCAATCGGTCTCCAATATCAATATCCATTGAGCTACCTTGAATCTCGACTTTAGGGTTTCAATAGAGTGAATACTCGTCAATGCTTGCTCTTGTTGCGTTGTAGAGAGCCAGATCGTGGCGTCAGACAGGAACCGGAATGAAGCTCCCAATGCGGGTTTCCTCGATGAGGTGGTGGATCCTAGAGCTGCTTCACCAGGCATCAATGCCGTAGTGTTGTTGATGACCTGTCGGGGAAATGGAAATTCACGGATGAATGACCAAGTCTTTGAGGTACCATCACTGATAGAGAGAATCTCTGAGCTAATTCGCGGAGTTGACGCATCATCATGCTCATTATTGCATGCCCTTCCGTTGAAACGCCACTGAGGAGTGGACCCAACAGAGGCGTGATAGCGTCAATCACAATCAACCGAAGTGGATTGCTTCGGGGCGACTAAAGTTGCGGTTTTGGTCGGGTCCGAGAGTAGGTGATATAATCACCTACCTGGAAAAGATCATCGAGGAGAGTCTGGAGGTCCTCGATTTCGAAAATCAATGCCACCTCCAAGCGCTCAAGAGCCGTCAGCGCACTCTACAAGAACGGGCACTTGTATGGGTTTGTTATGGTTGGTGAAATAGCTGAAGATGTATCTACCTGGGTTTTATGCTCCGAAAGCATGGCTGACGCCCGGTCAGGGGAAAACCCCCCGGTGGTGTCAATCCATAGGACGCTGCATTCCGGAGATGTCACAAGATGCTGGACGGCGGTGTGTAATGCGAGGGTCTGCAAATACGCATGATGAGGTTAATAAAACACGGAAACCAAGTATGTATGACCGTTTTGCCTGATCGTGCGTCGCCCGAAACCTCAGTCACCCAATCCCCATCGAAGCCACCCAGGGAATCGTCTGTGGCTGCTTCATGACGCGCCGATAATTTCTCGTTGACTTGTTGCAGCATAAGGGAACCTGAAATACCCTCCGCAGAGGCCCTCTCCGCGACCAATGATCTAATTTTGGACAGTTCATGAAGTGTTATACTTCCGGGAGGCAACCGTTGGAAGATGTCGAGGAGGGGGGCGGCGAATAATAAATCAGTATCATTGATGATTCCCTGATTTTCAAGTATTGTTGAAAGCTCAGCCGATATCATTGGCACAAGCGATGAGAGTAGCATTGCAAAGTCGAATCTTGCTGCGGCCCAACCGTAGAAGGTTGTGGCCCGAAATTGTGAGGGTTGTTTGGTTGACGCGTACTTGTTGAACGCGCTGATGCTAGATAAACCAAAACAAAGTACAAGCAACAGGAATTTGCATCCTGCGACCGTGACTTTGGTAGACTCTTGATTGATCAGGTCGAGATTCTGTCAACCCGCTACTTGGTCCACCTTTAATGGCATAGAATCCCTCCGGTTGAGCGCGTTCCGCTTGTTAAAACCCAACCCCCTACTCGGCGGAGTATAATCAAGTGAAACATGACATCGCCACTGCCCAGTCCAGAATTCCCCGTAGTCCCGAGCTAGATACATGCAGGCACCAACCACCATATCAGGGCCTTGCGATTGACCAAGCTCCTATAATCTTAAGGGCGATTTGGACTTAGTCTGTGTATGTTGATCCGAGTCCACCAACCCGGGCACGCCACTTGGTTCGGAAGTGTCCACGATCGTCAGGGACAAGATCCAATAAATAGCCTCGATCGCGGCCTCCGACGCAAGCATCGAGCTTCCACCACCACCTCTGGCCTACGCCGCTGCGATGAGGGCTGCATTGGACGATTTTGGGCAGGATCCCTCGAAGCTATGGGCATATTACACAGTTCTTCAAAGGTATGTGAACCATGGGTTTCAGAATCCACACGTTGTGTCATAACTCTTCGATAGTGGCCGCTATACGATGGTGGGTGCGTATACATTACCTCCGCGCGAGCCCTTGATTAACATTTCCCTTGCGAAACACACAGGCCTTTGTGAGCTTCATTCATCTTTCGACGGCTTGGCATTGAATGTATTACTATCCGAATAGACGCACTACTCATATTCGAGTGGTTGATTCTGTGAGACACCTCTCAAAACTCACAAGACAATACCCACTAAATATCTCTCTGGCCAGTTTCAATACCGAGTATTCTCTGGTCTGAGCCCTCGTCTCCATGTTTTGGCCGGTCGTTTACTCCATCTGCAGATATATCGCACGCGACGGAATTCAGTCAAAATCGCGTTTCTGTGCTGTCGATATTACCCCCTCTTCATCTGGCCGTTACTACTGTGGATGTACCTCATAGACCATGAATGGGAATACTGCGTGCGTGTGCTGCAGCCCCTATATATGGTTTTGATTCCCTTCGTGCGTTCACTTTCACCCTTCAAATTTCGTGTTGAAAATATGACCTGCAGCAATTATTTGGCCAAGGTATGCCAGCCCGGAACAGTGCCGTTCCATCCACTAAACACGTTGCTTTCAAAACAGGTGTTCTGATCCTCAGGGCATGGGCTTTCACAGGTAGAAAGAAATCGATACTTTCATTTCTGCTTGGTAGTTATGTGATCCTGATTTTGGCGGAAATATCAATGTTCGCCAACGTCCATTGGCACCAAGGTAATTGACTCGTCTCTCCATAAACATAAATCCCACTTAACCAGGTCCATCCATAAGACAACGGGCAACATGGCTCCCACATCCATGGCATCGTCGGGAACATTGGGTGTGTCAGGGACACGCACAGTGACGAAGCAGAGGTTACAGAGACTGCCGCCAGGACAGCGGTGAGCCTACCATATCTCGCCGTGTCTCAATGCCCATCCATAATCAGATCCTCTTCCTTTCTGCATGCCTAGTCGATGCTCTATGCTTGGGTGTAACCGGGCTGGTAAAACTTCATCTCCAGTAATTTCTGGAGCGCTAATTTTGCAACTCATTTAGCATTGCTTAAGAATCCGAAGCACTCAGGGTGCCCTGGGCAAGTTTTTTCTGGCACAAGGTCTGTGGTGGTTTTGATCAAATGCACACGTTTTTGCTCATCATGAAATAACAGGATTCGGCGCTTTCGTTCTATCAACAGTCATTCATGTCGTCGCCGCCGCACTTTCTTTTCGGTACCCATAGTGCTCACTTCCACCCGTGCGTCTCGCTGAAGGAAAACCATTGGTAGAAATAAAAACCACTTTGGGGGTTCAATCATCGTCCCCGTCCCGTTGGTATTATCCAATATTATTGTGAGTGTTAATCGAAATCGGTGATTTACCTCACCAATCTCACCAATGCTATTTCATTATTTAATTTATTACAACAGGCGTGCCGCCTGTAAGTTCCCAATTCTTTGCTCTCATGCAATTACAAGATATAACGCGAAAGCAGAATACTGGGAATTCGCCGACGAGCGGGTCGCAATGATACCACAAGCGTAGTGCACAATGCGATTATCGCGATGCGGAGCGGCACTGAAAATAGTGACTGTTGGATAGATGAGCCGAGCCATTAAAGGAAAATCATGGGTAGTGTATGGATATCTGGTATATATGACGCATATTTATGATCGATACATCGCGTACCTTCGCGGTTGAATTTGACGCGGCGTGTCGCATAGCGATTGATCGGTGTTGAATCTACGCCTGCGCGATCACTAATCTTCATATGTAGCCGAGAAGATGCTTATTCATAAGTACTACTTAGCAGAGGTGATTAATTGATTTTCGGGCCCGCTTGGTTCCCCACACACCACCTATCGTGAACCAGCACGCCACTAGATTGTCATTGCACAGTGGACACAATTGCTAGTACTGTCTCTAGACGATAAGCACAGACCGTACTGAGGTGGCCCTCAGAACGGCTCATGTAGGTGTTTAGGTAGGATCCAAGGCGTGGAGCCCAGCAAGACAGAACCCTTGAGGTTCATGGGTCTATTTTCACAGGGGTACATAGCAAGTCGGACCAACAGACCTCCCCGAGGCGTGAGTATCGGCAATGGGGTGCGCACCGCCGACTGACAACCAAAGCATCCTGGGGCCTGTACCTAGTGTGAAGGGGGTAGGGTAGGCCTACCTGTGCTTGGTGTCTTACTAGGCAACAATTGCGACTGATCGTGACTTGCCAAGCCGAGCGTCGCTCCGGCGAGCTTGGAGGCGCCACGGATGTACTTCTCTCTATTTGGGCCATAGAACGAGGCCCAAGCTTTTTTGGCCATCCTTATACCCGCAGGGTGGGGGGAGCGCTAACAGAAGGCCCATCGTGAATTAATTTTGGCGGGGTGGGAAATGAACTGAGCAAGTCGGAGGTGACAGAAAGCCGGGGAAAGGGTCACCCTGGTGGTTTGAGGCGGAGGAGCCATCAATTATCATGACCACTTCTGCAGAGTCCTTGGGACGTTACCCGCGACTCTAGACCCTCGAGTTCTGGATTGGAAATGCGATTCTTGGATCTTGTGAGGAGGATGAGTGGGTGGCGTGGTTCATGCCAGGGCGTCCCATTGGTGGCGGGCACCCCATTCCATGTCAGCCGCTGATTTCGATATTACTCTGGCTCCTTGAAAATACCTGGTATATGATCTTAGGCGTTTTTGGGTAGGCTGTCATGGAATAATTTCTGTCCCCTATAGCCTGGAAATCCAGAGCGATGTGCTTTGCATGTGCACGGGGTAACTGTCTTTGAAAGTGTAACATCAATGATCATGAGGTGAAGTAAGAATGGCCGGCCCGGGTGTCTGGATGACTTACGTAGCCACCCCCTTTCG
This sequence comes from Collybia sp. MG36, assembly GCA_003313185.1. Lineage (NCBI taxonomy): Eukaryota > Fungi > Basidiomycota > Agaricomycetes > Agaricales > Clitocybaceae > Collybia > Collybia sp. MG36. The sequence goes on from QGOG01000463.1 coordinate 18,040, forward strand.
GGGTTGCATGGAGTGGCACAGTCGGTATCGTTGATTCACTCATCACTATTACAGCCAAACGACAACTTGCTTGGCCGCAGCAACTCATCACTACGTTTTCTTTCACGACCTCATTGGCGATATTCAAAAACCATGGGACTCCTATTATCCTTGCCATTAGCGGGGGTGATGGGGACAGTGGCATCGTCATGTCTCGCTGGCGCAGCATTTTGCTTCACCTCCACCGCTGGTAAGTTCAATCCAGAGGTTAATTGAATTCGATGCTCATAATCTCTAGCGTCCATGTTCTTTAAGTCCTGCAATTGCAACTCTTCGATCGCCACCCGAGTGGGGTTCTCAGTGAGAATGCGGTTTTGTGTATGGAGAATTCATCTCAATGATATACCAGTTCATTTTCTCGCTCAATTCCATGCTAGCATGGCTCATGAAGACGGACTGGGCGACCAAGCAGATAGAGAAGTGGAGCATGGATTATATCAAGATGGACTGTACAGACGGGGGGTGTTATGGTGTTCTCGCAGTAAGTCCGTACTATCGCTATTGATCGAATGAATAAACTTGGTACTTATAACAGATTCACCGCATCTGTTTTGCCCTCTCTCTTTTCCATTTCATTCTCAGTTTATCTCTCATCGGAGTGAAAGATACCCGTGACAAGCGTGCTGCCATCCAAAACGGGTATGTCAATCTTGTGTAGGAATTCAGCGTCATTGACAAAACCTAGCTGGTGGGGCCCAAAAGTCCTTCTCTGGATTATCCTCCTCGTTGTATCATTCTTCATCCCCAATCCTTTTTTCATGTTCTGGGGAAATTATGTCTCCCTCATCGGCGCTACGATCTTCATCCTCCTCGGCCTCGTCCTCCTAGTCGACTTTGCCCACTCTTGGTCCGAAACCTGTCTAGAGAACTGGGAAAACTCGCCGAACTCCTCTAATCTCTGGCAGTGGATCCTTATTGGCTCCACGGCACTGATGTACGCATTCACGATCACGCTCACGGGGCTGCTCTACGCTTATTTCGCGGGTTCCGGGTGTACGCTGAACAAGGCCTTCATCTCGGTCAACCTGATACTCTCCATCCTGGCGACGCTTATGTGTGTACATCCACTTGTGCAGGAGCACAACCCTCGCTCGGGCCTCGCGCAGTCCGCGATGGTAGTGGCATATTGTACATATCTTATCGTCTCCGCAGTAGGCAATCATACACACGAATCGTCATCATGCAACCCGCTCCGGAACCACAGCGGCGCCGCGGGAAGCACGCAGAAGGCGGCCTTGCTCCTTGGAGGCGTGTTCACATTTGTCGCTATCGCATACTCGACCACCAGGGCAGCCACCCAGAGTCGCGCGTTGGTCGGCAAGGGCAAGAAACGTGGCGTACAGCTGCCACCTGATGCGGAGGTGGAGGGGCACGCGGAGCTGAGCTTTGTGAATACACAGCCCAAGCACACAGAATCACCCAGGTACCAGGCGCTCTTGGCTGCTGTTGAAGCTGGGTGAGTCTTCAATCTCTCACCGAGGTCTCGGGTTGACTTGGCTCAGGGCGATTCCTGCGTCTGCGCTCAACGAAGAGGAGAGTGACGACGAGGATGAAGAGGACCTTGGCGAAACGCGCGATGATGAGCGGTCTGGACTGCGATACAACGTAAGTTTACCACTCCATATCTTTTCCCGTGCTGACCTGGTCCAGTATTCCTGGTTCCACATTATTTTCGCCATGGCGGCCATGTATGTCGCCATGTTGCTAACCGACTGGTACGTCTCCATCCTCACTCCCTTGACATAAACTAACTGTTTTGATACGTAGGAACATCGTCTCCAAGACCCCCATTTCCGGCCCCGTGGACCCCGATTCGAACGTCTACATTGGGCGCTCCGAGGTCGCGATGTGGATGCGTGTCGTCTCGAGCTGGGTGTGCATGTTGCTGTACATGTGGAGTCTCCTCGCGCCCGTTGTCCTCCCCGATAGGTAAGCTTGGTCCGGCAGACTGACAAGGTGTCTGACTACTGTATTCTAGGTTTGATGATATATAGTGTGCGACTGAATGGACACGACTTTTGGTTGAGGATATGTTATTTCTGTATGTCGGCTACATAATCTAAACTGGTATAACGTTCTTGGCTTGGCGTAGACTGATTCAGATTCACGATTCCGCCCACGTACGTTTCCAGCGCCCTTCGACACGAATTGTCCTATTTCCTTAACGCAATGCTTCATAAACACTCACGCTTCAGCCTCAATCCTCGACTAAGTTCATCACGTATGGGACGGAGGCCCATGCTTATGTTTTTTGGCCACAACGCCGCAGAAACACGATTATCCTAGATGCGGTACGATGTGGAGTGGTGACTTCCGAATAGGAAATGTGGCTTGTGGTTATCTATTCACTCTTCAATTTTGAAGTCAAGTTTAACATTACAGGAGACAAGCCCTGGAGGTTCGGCAACGTCGCGCAATTCCTTGATAGAAGGCGCCGTGCAGACACTGCACTGCTGCAATTATTACATGTTCCCCTGGACTTCGCCTGGCGGATATGATTCGAATGGCATCATCCTGGGTACAACGCTGGGGTGGCGGCTATACTTGTTCGCCGAAAAATCATACTGAACCATTTCCTCAAGATCAGCTCCGTCTCCACATCCATCAGTTCGTCAACCACACGTACGTAAATACCAGGAACCCTCCCGGCTCCGGATAGTTCTCATGCCACACAAATTGTGATAGACATATGCTGTACCTCGAGGCGCGCAGCAACGCTAATAACTCTACCCCGAGAGTTTGCTAATGGAGGCTTCTTGACCACCCCAACTCCCCTCATTGAACGCTCATATAAAAATCCATGTACTCGGCTCACGAAACAGCTATTAGAGCACCCAAAGGGAAGACTGAATGATTTCGATTAACCCTCATCTGGCCAGAGGGAGCAGGCCCGTGACCTCTCTGCAGGTTTGGGTTCACGCGAATTTCTTTCCACGAGCTTACCACATGTTCTAATTTAGGTTCTATACTCCGCTTTGCTTGTTTTGATTGTACCAGAATGGCCACTCATTCTTACTCCCGCTGGAGATTTACTGTGGCATCTTTAGTCCCGATGTTGTTAACTTTTGATAGGCATCTCATGGGTGTCACCTCCATGCTCCCTATTCACCCCCCGACTTGGCACATCTACTCAGCATGGTTTTGCTATCATTTCCATCCACAAGTCGATCTTACGATGGGGGTCGGCTTGTGCTAGTGTCTAAATTCAGGGCTCGCTTCGCAGGCTTTCCGATCGAAATATTTAATCAGCTGGAGTATAGGAGCCACCAAAATGGCACCGGGGGCTGGCTCGTGCTTTCATAGATCGCCACACAACAGCTCAAGTGAATATGCGTGAACCCACCCAATCTAATATTGGAACTCCCCCGTCCTGGTTAGTCATGACAGTGGCTTTCAGAGACCTCCATCGGAGTGACAAGCAGACACTGTGTGGGGGCGTCTGTCCGTCCGGCCAGGACCAGCGCTGCAACCCCATTGGGTCGCGGGAGCCTATAAACGTGGCGATTTCCAACACAGTTTTCGACACCTCGCCATGTTCAGTACTTCCTCCTTCATCACACTCGCCTGCGCGTTGTCCCAGACAGGCGTGGTTCTGTCAGCCACTCTCCCACGCGAGTTCTTCATTTCTGTCCCCATATCTGTCACTCATTCCCGCTACCTTTAGGTAGAGGGTCTTGCTGCAACAGCAGCGCAAATGTCGAAATGGCTGGTAGGATTTGCTCACGTGATCGATTTTACCACGCCACCATCACCTGATCTGTCGTCATTTGTCTCAGACGTCTGTCATCGCTTCGTCATTTGTATTGTGTGTGGATTTGCAATATCACTGGCTGATTGGTTCCCAATGCGCATTTGTCCAATCGTGGATATATGATCCATTCTGGTGTTATTTTGAGCCTTTCACCAGAGGCTGGCAGGGTGATGCATCACCTAACCACAACCAGCATTTAAGGGTGTTGCATC